>CAJHQQ010000935.1:0-129483 GCA_905132885.1 Moricandia moricandioides | reverse complement strand
CCCCCTCTCTAACTCGGTGTGGGAGGCACGTCTACGCCCACTTTGTACCTAAGATTGCAGAACATACCAAAAGGCAAGGATTTGTGAAGATGTCCGCAATCTGTTTCTAAATGTTTAGTTCTCTTTTGAAAAGCCGGATTTGATGTCAAATATACCGATGATAAAACATCATCGAACAACTCAGGCGTGACTGGAAGGGAAATACCGAGCTCATGTAGCAGTATACTGATCCAAGTTAACTCGGATGATGTTTCAGACAGAGCAAAATATTCATCTTCGATTGAATTATTGGACATTGTGGACTGTTTCTTTGATGACCATGAGATATGGCTATGACCGAGGAATGTGCAAAATCCCCAGTTGATCTTCGTGTGGTAGGAAAACCTGCCCAAACGCTATCATTATATGCTGTGAGAGTGCAGTCATAATCATATGTGAAGGACAGTCCCATTGACATGATTCCTTTGACATATCTCAGTATTCTTTTCAGGTTGTTGAAGTCGGAGACAAACAGTATATGCATCTTTTGACACAGCTATTTGACAGCAAACTGAATGTCTGGGCGTGTCAATTTCAAGTATTGCAACTTGCCCGCTAAGCTCCAGAAGTAGCTAGGATCCGAGAAAGATTGATCTTAATCAGGCCCTCTATTAAGTTGCAAAGGTAACGGTGTTTTCATTGGTGAACGATTCTCCAAACCTGCAACTCTTAGAAGATCAATCGCATGTTGTTCTTGAGAGAGAAAGAGACATTGATCGTGAAATTGAGCTTCAACTCAAAGAAATTAATGAAGCTTACCAAGATCTTTCATTTAGAACTTCTTATTCAGTTCATCAAGAAGCTTTGTGAGAACCTTTGAGCTATTTCCAATGATAGCCATATCATCCATATAAAGAAGTAACATTATGATGTCTCCATTTCGATTGCAGATGAACAAAGACGGATCTTTAATGCTGCACACAAAACCAAACTCAAGCAATAAGTCACTAAACTTGTTGAACCAGGCACGGGTTGATTGTTTCAACCCTTAGAGTGACTTATGTAGAAGACAGACCTGATCATGCTTTGTCTTGTCGATAAATCCAGCCGGTTGACGCATGTACACAGTCTCTTATAGATCACCATGTCGAAAAGTAGGCCTCACATCCAGCGTTTTTATATCCAACTTCATGATGGTTGCAATGTGAAGACATGTCCTAACCGTTGCATTCCTCACAACCGGGATGTATGTCTCTAGATAGTCAACACCCGCTTCTTGGTTGTTCCCTTGAGCCACTAACCGAGCTTTACATGAATCTGGAGTTCCATCAGCTTTCAGTTTAATCCGGTAGACCCATCTGCTCCCAAGGACATGCATATCGGGTGTCCTAGGAACATGAGACCATGTGTTTGTTTCATGACAGTTTCCTATCTTTCATTCATTGCACTATTATAACGTGGATCCTTCAAAGCTGCAGAGACTGAGACTGTTGTTGGACGTCTGCAAGTGACTTTATGATTTAATAGAATATATTTTGGATTTGGTTTTCTTATTCCCACTTATGACCTAGTAACCATAGGATGTCCAAATGTGACTAGAGGTGCTTGATTTCCAGGTTCATTTATAGACACAGAGGACAAAGGCAGCCTTTATCCTGTTGTAGTCTCAATAGAAGGTCTTGTTCTAAAGCTTGTATCTGTTATATAGTAGGTAGGAGTTGTCCTTTGTAACAGAGGGAAGTCTTCTTCAGAAAACATAGTTCCTTTATGAGAAACATCTTCAGAGAAGTGTGGTGATAGAATATGAACCGTAAATGTCTGAGATTTTGTCAATTGAACCCCACTTGTTTGATCAGTTGAATTCGAAGCTGGTGGTATGAAGCTTTTTTGCCACGCTGCAAGAGAAGGAGTACTAGCAACCAAATGAAGATGTTTATATATATCACCAAAAGGAAAAATCATCTCATCAAATATAACATGTCTAGTGATATATACTCTGCCTGTGAGGGGATATAAACATCTATAATCCTTAAACTTTTCATTATAGCCGAGAAAAATGCAGTGTAATGATCTTGGACCAAACTTATTCACTGCATAACCGCGAAGTATGGGATAACATGAGCACCCAAAAGTTCTCAGAGATGAGTATTCAGACTTCTTCCCTAACAACACTTCAAATAGGCTTCATTTGTCGTCTAGAGCTGAAGAAGGAATGAGATTACTCCAAAAATTAGTTGTAAAGAATACCTTTACCCTTAATTTTTGAGGAATCTTGCTCTGAAAAATCAGTGTTAAGCTAAGCTCCGTGATATGCATGTGCTTCCTTTCAGCTAAGCTGTTTTGTAACGGTGTGTAGAAGCAGGAAATAAGTTGATGTATACCACAGTTCTGCAGATGAAAGAGAAAACGAGTGCTTGAAAAATCACCCCCACCATCACATTGAACGACATTGATCTTAGTATAGAACTGATTTTTAACAAGCTTCTGAAATAATAAGATGCATTCATGAAGTCTTACTTTGCTTTCAACGGATACAACCAGCAAAAACGAGAATAGTTATCAATAAAGATTACGTAGAATCTAAATCCTTGATTAGACAAGACCAAAGAAGGACCCCAAAGATCACATTGAACTATCTCTAGAGGTCTAGACGTACCAAAAAAAGACTGACTGGAAGGTAAACGACTACTCTTCCCAAGACGACATGGTTCACACATCTTCGAGGTACTCTTATTGACGACAAATGATCTTATTCTGACTCAGATATTGAAGAACTTGTGAATGAGGATGCCCCAGCCTCATATGCCATGCTTCATCACTCGCTAAAACCTGACGGTTAGAGTAGAGTGCCTGAGGTGATGAAGACTGAAGCCGGTAAAGACCCTTACTGGTGTTTCCTCTACTCAACACCTTTTTGGACCCCTTGTCCATAATACACACACCATCAAAATCAAAATCAAAGGAGCAAGGACAGTATTTGGTGAGCTTTGACACAGAGAGTAAAGATTTAGTAATATCATGACAAACCAAAACATCTTTAAGAGGAAGAGTACCTAAATTTGCTGATCCGACATGAGTTATAGGAAGAAAATTTCCATCACCAATCAACACTGTTTGTAAGGTCGGTTGTAGTTCAGATGTTGTGTTGAGTTGATGACATGAGATGAAGCACCAGAGTCAAGGAACCATTCATCACCAGATTGGTCAGTGACGTTTGTGATACGCGTCGCTGCTAGGGCCATAGGGAGCTCCTCATCGTGATAGTTGTTGTTAAATCGGTGCCAGCAACAGAGAGCAGTGTGTCCAAAACTCCCACATATTTGACACGAAGGTCTGTCTTCAGAGGACACCAAGGAACCAGAGGAGCTTGAGAGTTGTTGATGAAAACCTCTTCCTCTGGTTGAGAAAGAACCTTGGCCTCGAACACTGCCAAATCTGCGGTTAGTCTGACTTCTACCACGAGGATAATAGTAACCATGAGGGGATCTTGTTGTATTGAAGGCAAGATGTGGTGTTACACCAGATTCAAAAGGGTATCTCTGGATGCGAGCTGTGGAGTCTTGGGATTAGATCATCGAGAATGGGATTGACAACAAAATCCATAGCTCCTTTAATACTCATGATAAGAAGTTCATACTCCTTTCTTAGACCTTGTAATCCAGAGAAAAATTTCATTCTTTCAGGAACTGGGTGGCCAATAGAGATAGATAATTGGTCACATATCAGCTTTATTTCTGTGAGATAGCACCCATGGACTTGTCATTCTTCGTTATGGTTTGGAGTTTGTGTTGAAGCTCAAACAAGCATGATGAAGAGGGTATATTGTAGTAACGACCAAGAGTTATCCAGATCTCGGGAGAAGTGTTGTAGGAGACCACCATGCTCTGAATATCTTCAGAGAAATACCCCAAAAGCCATGACTTTATGACTTGGTATGTTTGAAACCAAGTAGCATGGTCTGGGTTTGTGACTAGATTCATTGTCCCCTTGATGTTTTGTACACTGATTTTCTCCGGTGGTTGAGGGAAGGAGCCATCGACGAAACCTAGTAAGCATTGAGCGTTCAGGAGGACTCGAACTGGTTTTTCCACAAAAGGTAGCTCTTTTCTCTAAGTTGCACAGTAACTGAGTTTGTGATGTATAAAGAAGGAGGTGTATAGAGTTCTATGGATCTTTCTTCCATAGCTCTAATACCATAAAAGCAAGAGTTGTGAAGATGGTAAAGAAAGTTTCTCTCTTGATGTCTTTACTATTTAAATTTACAATGTCATCGATTTGATATTTATACAAGAGAGCATAAACCCTAGACTAATACACAGATGGCATCATCCTGAGTCTTCTAGGAAATCAACGGCTTCAAATTGATTCATCATTTTGGGACCACTTTCCTCTTTGGTCGTATAAGACTTAGTCATGCTTTGTTTCTTCTTTTCTATCGCTATTCTATCTTTGTCCTGCTGTGAAGTAACTGTTGCAGGTTGTAATTAGATGGACTTCTTCGGATTGGGCTTAATGACAAGGCTTGTTGCATCTTTTTCTTGAGCTGAAGCAATATCGTTTTGAGCTGTTTTCAAACTGGAACCGTTTAGACTAATAATTACGTTAATTATTAATTTTTCTTAGACCAAATTGATGGATCAAATGCTGATACTAAAAACAACAAGCAACATTAAATTAATTTTGTCTCGGACCTCAGGGTCGAGAAGTAAACGAGCAATATGTTTCAAGTTTGTTATATACTTATATTTGTTGTACAAAATTAAGTCACGTTGTTATGGATATCCACATGGATATGTATTTTTATTTTTGACTCATTTGAATACTCAAAAAATAGTTTATCTATGAACTGCATTTTCTTAAAAATTAGTACGGCCCTTTCCTAGATATGGAATACGATTCAAGTTAGTCAAAAAAAAAATTAGCGATATGAATTTGGTTTCTGTCGATGCCCATGCTTGCATAGGATCCACAAACAAAGATACCCGTCACTCTGTGTCAAATACAAAATTGGTGGAAGAATTAACGACTACCAAAGATGATTCAAATTAAATCTTTTGATATTCCTTACATGCATGTGGTACGAGCTTATGAGGCGTAAGGATATATATGAACCGTGAACCCACCATCATCTACATATATCATGTAACTATAACACAATGATCATTATTCAAATTTTTATTAGTATCCGTAATGAAATCATTAGAGCTAATGCATTACACGAACTGATGATTATGTATTGCTTTCGGTCAGAAAATTCAATTTTTGAGATTGACAAAGGGAATACATTTTTTTTGTCAACTAATTCATTTCACTGAAATGAAAAGCCCATTGGGCATTATACAAGCAAGTTCAGCCACCAATTCTATAACAAAATAAACATGAATCCCAAGTCGAAGTCCATATCGTTGCCACATAACCCTAGTAGAAGATAATGATGTATGCATGATAGCCACGTGTCGCACCGTTGGGCCATCGACGATTCTGGAACAAGACGAGAGGAGCGATGCCATCCCCGGCGACATGTCGGACAGATCACCACCGGCCTCACCGTCCGATCAGCATAAACCCGCTTGGTTGCTTCTTCATCTCTTAAATGCCAACAATCCAAAGAAATTCTTCTTCAACTCACTAGAAATGGAATCCCGTGAGAAGCTTTTGCAGAGACAGCAACAAACTTTGCTGGAACGCCTTCAAGACTCCGACTATTCTAAGTCCATGCTAACTCATCATCGCTTCATCAATCATCTATGTCCTTCATCTTCAAGGAGACTTCGCTTATCAAAGGGGCAAAGATTGATTCCTATCCCAATGAAAGACCAGAGCTTGTCTAGCAAAATCAAACAAAAATTTCTAGGATTGAACGGAATAGTAATAAGCGAAGAGGAGAGAAGCAAAGTTGATCCCGAATAACTGGATTTTACTATTCAACTTGAAACGGAGAACAGATAAGCTTTAAGAACAGTTCCGAATCAAATTGAAACACAACAAAAAAGATCGCCTTGCGAAAACAACAAAATCGGATTAAAACCGAAAACAAAGATCGCCAAAGCGAAGGTTTATCCACAATAGAAAAAGATCGATCTAGAGATCGAGATTATTATACATCAAAACAAAAAGAGGGGTGGCGACCAGTGGCGAGTGCTCACCGGACACCGTAAGCGGTTTCAACTTTTAATTAACCTTAGAGAGAATATAGAGAATTTAAGAGAGAGGTAGCGGTTTTAGGAGTTTATTACAAAGGGAATACATAGAAATAGATAAAATTAGAAAATGTGTCCTTTGGTTATTCTATGCTTTCGATGCGTGTGACTCATACTGGTATGCCTATGTTACATCTTCAAGAAGAGCAACTGAACGTACTAGATGAAATCTCGGGAAAAAAAAATCTCTTGGGTCCGCGTCAATAATGGACGACACAAACATCAACAAGTGCATAATACCAATTTACAAGAGATTTTGGACTTCTCTCTCAGTCCTCTCTGTATGCAATAATTAAATTCAAAAGACTGAACACATGGATTGGGGAAGAAGCTGTTTTTGATAATTTGCATTTTGCACACAAATAGAAACTTCAGAACAACATCATCACCATCCACATAGACCATATTTTTATCATAATTTTCTTTTTTTGTTTAAAAGGCTTGAGAACGACAATGGATTACCCCAGATACATACTTTAGTGTTAGAAGGGGGCAAAGATATTTCAGCAAACGAGAAGAAGATACTAGAAGCAAGTGCCTTCAGGAGGTTGAACAAGCTTACGGTTATGCGACGCAGTCATTTCCTTCTTAAGCTGTGTCAGTATATCCTCCATTGTGTACTCCCTTTGCCAGTTCGCAAGAAGCCCGAACTTCTTTGGATCCACCTATACAGACAGATACATATTCAGACATAAGTTACCGAAAGGAACGAGTGGGAGGATGGTGAATTAATGCGTACCACTCCCGTTTCGTGGTTGACACAATTCATGTTGACACGTGAATGGAACCGGACAGTGGGAGGTTTCTCAGGGTAATCTTTGTCACAAAAGAGCTTCAACTGATATATCCTACCTTCATGAACAGTCTGAGCATAAAAAAACAAAGATATCGATATCTGTTAGTACAAGCAAGAGAAGCAATGGCCTAAACTGCTTTAAAAAATTTGGAGGAAGGAGACAATGTTCAGTAGTTATGATGATGCTAAGAACATTGATCAATGCTTCTTAAAAGAATCACAAACATAAAAGGAGAAAGATATAACTACGTTGTGAGGACCGATGATAGTGCCAGTCCAAGAGCGCATGTAAATGTCATCACCATCGTCCATTCCATAACTCACAGTTCCATCTCCAATACCTTTCTCCCCACGTTCAAGCTCTTCCAGCAACCGGAAGTTCCTCGGAACTATAAAGCATAAGAAAAACAATTCATTTAAGTAAACTGCACATTCAGAATATGCACCAAACAAGCAAATTTCTAGTGAAACCATAGAAGATCAAACCTCAAAGCAATCATTACTCACAAAAGTTTAATAATCTCAAAGAAAAAATCAAATGTTCAAAGGTCCTGGAAGTAATCAAAACACAAGACACAATCACAATCTAACTCTAGTTATGGAATGAAATGAAAGTAATCAATTTTAACAAAACCCATCTCAAGAATTGAGACATCATGAAGTCATTATCAATGATCGATGAAAACTATGAGAACATCTTCGACGCCAATAGATCGAAGCTAATGAAGGCCCAATACGAACCCTAAAGAGAAAATCGAAAGGATAAAACCCAATACAGATTTCAAAACCCTAACGAGAACAGGAGACGAAAGAAATCGAAATTGTTTACCAACAACACTCGATTCTCCGGAGCCGAGAGTCATGTTTGATCAAAAGTCGTGGATTCGATCCGATCCGATTTTGAAATCTGATCGGGTGCAGAGAGAGAGAACGAGAGATGAGCCAAGGAAAATCGAGAGAAGAATCTGGTGAAATCAGAGAAAGCTATCTTTGAGGGGGTAATTTGGGTAATTTTGGGAGACGGAAAAGTGTCATATTTGCAACTTTACTACCCGGGAAATTGTTTCTAATGTATAATTCCTTAAATTATTATAATTACAAAAACATCCATAAAATTTTTGAATCATTCTTTTGACCATATTTTCTTTCCAATGTCCCACTATTAGAGGATCCAATGTGCTCCTTTCTTTCTCAACTTTAATGTTGGAGAGGAATTAAATACCTCCAATAAATCCCATCAAATAATGAAGATTCATTCTCACTATCGAACCAGTCAAAGTCGACCAAATTTGGAGTCGGGTCGACCGCTTCATGGTCAACTGAACGGTCGAGACGAAGCCAAGTGTTCTGATCTGCGACCAAATGAGCCCCAGGCTTCCTTCGACAAGTCGAAAAGCCATCAAGATCCAATTTCGGGCCTGGGCTTTTAGGGCGAACGAACTTAGGGCGAATAGAAAGAATGGAGAGTCCGCCTATAAAAAAGAAGAGGGTGGAAGAGAAGAAAGAGGACCAACTGATTGACGGAAAGATCTGGGGTTTCATACAACGGATCTAGAATCAATCATCTTGTGCATCTTTTACTCTTTATCCTCTATCTCGATCAATAGAACGTCTTTGTGATTATCCACAAAAACAAACACTGTTTCGGTAGATTTAACTCATAACCAACATTCAACATGACTTTAAATGAAGCAACAATGATAAGCTCACTTACTATTCACTGCTAGGCCGCAAATTCTAAAGATATAACTAAGCTCATAGCTCACCAAAGAATTTGGTTCTAGATTACCTCAACTCAGTTTATTTATTATATGATTTTTAATATATAATTTTGAATTTAAATTATTTTAATCACGAGTTAAATAATTTATTTCGTGATCTGATAAAAAATATATATAATAAAATATTATAAAATAATAAAATAAAATTTAGAATATCAAAATAATTTTAAAATAAGAAAGATGAATACCTAATTCGAAATTAATGATTCAAAAATGTGTTTATATAGATAATTTACATAATTTTAAAATGCAATAATGTGTATTTTTCTTACACAAAATTAGATTTTTTAAAGAGATAATTTATATATTACTTATATTCATCTTATAACTAATATATAAAACAAAATATTTCTAATATATATATTCAACTCTAAAAATATCAAGTTCATAAGCTAATTAATGTTCATTAAAATTTATTCATATAATTCGCGAGATAAATCAGAATCAATCATTAAACTCATGACTTCACGCTCATTTTAACCCACCTAATAAGACGTTAGCTTATATTCTGTTGTCATCTTTTTAGTATTGTAACCCTTTGAAGTTTATATATTGTAGTTGTTTACTTTGTACTTAATCATTGTATTAGAAGTTGCTGAAATTCTCAAAGATTTTGATCCAAACGTCAATTTTATTGGCCTATGTGATTCTATTTCAATCGCTTTTGTGATGTTACAAGTCGGTTTTTCAATGCTGTCACTATTTTATTATTTGCTGATACACATTCTCATCTACTTGTCTATTATTGGAAACTGGTTTCACTCACAATGGTCACCACTCATCACTTAACAACAACATAATTTCTATGGAGTTAGATTAGCTTATCTGGTTATTTCCTCAACCTTCTTGTTGTTTCTGGTTTCTTATTTAGTTCCATGTTACAACTTTCTAAGAGCATCCACCTTTTGCGTTTGCAAAAATTACCCATCGAAACCTTTCTTCTAGATAAATATGCAGTGTCGTGCGAGCATTAATACCATACATAAGCGATAAAAAAATGCCCTCATTCATAAAAAATATATGATGAAATTGTCACTTAAAAAATAAACACTGAATAACATTTTAAAACATAATTTGTCTTCTTTTCTTCTCTACGAATTCATTGACTAGACTTTCAAAATCAATGTTCCTTAAGAGTTCTCTCTCGATAGATAAAATAGCCAAATCGCTTAATCTTTCTTGTGACATAGTCGAACGGAGATAAGATTTTATCAGCTTCAGCTTCGAAAAACTCCTCTCTCAGATGCAACCGAAACTGGGATGGTCAACAATATTCGATAAGCAATCCATGAATTTGGATAAAAATCATGAACACTTTTCAAAAAGTCTAGCACTTCAGTAGGCATCTTAACTCATTCTGGTAAAGTTTCTCTTATCATTTTGAGCTCAGCAAAAAGATCACTACCAACAATATCTGAATGATCACCATGACTCAGAGAATCTTCAAGATTAGCACAAGAAACCATCAAACTATCATCACTTGCTGATTGCAGTTTCTTCAAATCAAACAAAAATCCAAATATTTTTTCATAATTCTAGAATTGTTCAAATTTTGTCCCAAGCGAGTAGAGAGCTTGGTCCATGATCTGAATGAAGTAGTCAACTCTAAATTTCTCTTCGGGTGATAATATCACATTTCCGTTTACATTCTCTGAATCTTCACCATACTGTCTTTTTCTTTTGATTATCCGCTTTCCTTGCTTGGGAAACACAACCTAAATCTCCATAGAATGTGCAATTAATTTAGCCTCTGATTTTGCTTTCTCAAAACCAGAATTTCTATATTTTTGAACCCCTTAAGTTGAGCAATAGCAACATCAATATCCATGTCTTATGACTGCAAACTCTTACTCATAATGTTAACAACAGATAAAAGATAGTACCAAATAACCAGAAAAACCAAGAACTCAAAACTTCCAATTCTGTGTGTTTCACTTGTTGCAAGACATTCAGCTTCACTCTGCTCTTGTGGATGAACACTGTTTTCAGCAATGTAAACTAAAGCATCCATGATTTTAGGAGCTTGAAATCTTATTGCCTTAACACTTTCGACATGGCTTTCCCAACGAGTATTCGAGAAAGACTTAAGTGTTAGACCATCTACATGATCTTCAAATATTTTCCACCGCTTATTTGAAGCTTAATAAAAGTTGTAAGTACGCTGGATAATCCCAAAAAATGAGATCACCTTTGAAGAAGTCCTTGCCATATCACATAGTGCAAGATTCAAACTATGACAACTACATGGTGTATAAAACGCTCTTGGATTAGTTTTAAGAAATCTGTTTTGTACTCCTTTATTAGAGTCATTGTCATAACCTTGTCCTCTCACATCATCAATTTTCAAATCAAAGCAACCAATACATCTTGCAGCTCACGAAAAATTCATTCTCCAGATGTATCATCAACTTTAAGAAATGTTTAAAAAAATTCTTCAACCTTAACCAAAGTTGTTGATACATCTACGCATCGTATGATAACAGTCATTTCATGATGAATGATATCTGGAGTGCAGTCAAGAATGACAGAAAAACTTTGCACTTTGAATTTTCTTGACAATCATACCTTTGATCTCATTGCCCAACAAAGCTATTAGCTCATTCTGAATTCTGTTACTAAGATAATGAGAACGAGATTCACCTTCTTTAAATCTCCTAAGGTATTCTATCATCATATGATCAAAATCAGCAATGATCTCGATAAACCTTAAGAAGTTCCAACAACCTTCTTCTCCAATCTTTTCGTTACTTCCACGAAATGCTAAATTTTGTTTAGCAAGAGTTTTCACTACAAAAAGTATCCTAAGCAACACTTGTTTCCAATGGATTTTTTCTTTGTTGATTTCATCTTGAGCATATTTGTCAATAGTCTGATTCTTTTTTGCAGCCTGAGATCTAGTTCGGCCCACGGCTTCATACATAAAATATGATCACGACCAGATTCATGTTCTTTAAGCCTTTTCAAAATATTTCTCCAGTCGCTGAACCCAATAGATGTCAATTGACTATTGACACTCTCATTGAACAATTTGCAGCAGAAGCAAAAGACCTTGTTTAGTCTCTTTGAATAAACTAGCCAACATCTATCTTTTTTTTCCATCACCCAATTGTCTTGTATAATGCAAATGAGAAAAATATATCTTAACACCATTCTTGGGAAAATTATAATCCATTGTCAATCTTTTCGTCGGACATTGAACAACCATAAAATCTCTCCACTCATTGCATCCCTTTTTAATGTTATCCCATTTTCCAGGATCATACATATCTATGTATCCACAAGGTTCCTCTAGATTACCACTCTTTTCATTTTCATTTTTATTTCCATCATCATTTTCTTTCAACTCTTCCTCGTTCACAACATTCATATTCTCTGGCTCATGACTTTGTTCTTCTCCATAATCCTTACTTATATTTTCATCTACTTCATCTTCTCTAGAAGTAACATTTTGTCCATAATTATTCTCAATATAGCTATCAAGAGTTTCAGATTTTTTGAAGTACCTTAATAAACTATTCTCTTGAGATTTTGCTTCCTCATCTTTTTTCTTCTTTTTTTTTCTATTGTCTGCTCCACACGGTTGATTTCTTTTGTTCGATGACATCTTTCTATCAACAAAAAAGTTTCTGATTATTATTCATAATTTGACAAAATAGATGAAACTTAGATAAAAAATAAGAAAGGTGTTATGAACCGGATGATTGTGGATGCAATACCTATTGGATTAGACATAACCAGATCTGACCATGGATTGGATCGGACCGACCCGAAAAGAATCTCACCCGACCGAAAGGAATATACCATCGGCCAATGTGGATAAGGATCGACCATCTTTTCCTTTTCCTTGTGGGATCTTATTTTCCTTTTCCATGTCTATCTAGGAATATGTTATATTACCATTTATCTATTGTAACTCCCTATATATAAAGGGCACCATCGATTAATATGAATAATACAAACAAGTTCCCCCATTCTTTTCTTAACACGTTATCAGCACGATACGTCTCTAAAACCCTAAGCTAAAACTCGAAACCCATAAACCTAAAAGCAGTTGTCAAGAACCCTAACTCTAAAACCCATCGATTCAGTCTCACCTAAAGCTTTACACATCTTGTTCGATCTTCATCTCTCTCATCGATTCAATCCAACCGGAAAACCCTAGAAACCAATCGGCTACAACCGCGACACACACACACACCCGCGTACGGCTACAACCGCGACATAGACACCCGCGTAAGACCTAATCCGCGACAGCCGATAGAGGTTTAGCAGCCGATAAACACCCGAACCAGAACCAACACCCGACAAGCACCCGATAGAGGTTCCTAGCACCCGATACACATCAATCCACCAGCCGATACTCCAGAACCATGATCCAACACCCGATTTACCACCCGATAGCTTCCTACACCTCCGACCAACTCGCGATACACCCTATAACCCGAGACAACTCTCTCGGTGGTCCGTTCAACCCATCTAAGTCTCACGGTAACCCTATAACCTTAATTTACTAAATTCGATCCTAGAACTTTGTTAGGTTGTTGGATAGTTTAGGGAACCTCATCCTGATCACATAGGGTACAAATCCATTGCTTGAATTCATTGATTGATTGAGTAGTCTGATTGCAAATCACATAGAAACCTGGTGCTAGGATTGTTAATCTACAAAATCCTAAAATCAATTAGACTTGTTAGGTTGTTAAAAACCCTAATCATAAACCTAATTATAATTCAATTAAGATTGCTAAAACACTAAACCTAAATCGACCAATAACCATAATTACGATCTAATTAGGTTTGCTAAAAGTAAGCCAAATTAGGTTTAATTATAAAACTGAATTTGCTTGATTGATGAATGTTTGAATGAAAATAACATAGAAACCAAATATGAACCCTAAACCTAAACCTAATAATAACCTTAATAGGTTTCCTAAACATAACTTGATTAGGTTTACCAATTATAATAGGTTTGTTAAAACCGAAAATACATACTTATTGAATGATTACTTGAATTAAGATTATAAAACATACATCATAATCGTATTGGCCACATGGCATACATACATATAGAAACTGATTTCTAAGTCGTCTTGAAAACTTATTAAATGAATATAAAACACATAATGACCTAATTATAAATCTATATGATTCAGATGTCGAAAATCAATAACTTGGAATATGCGGCCCTTAATCTATTTGGAGATAATTACCTCCAATGGGCGCTTGATACCAAGATCATCTTGATATCAAAAGAACTCGGTGAAAGTATAATAGATGACAATAATGTCAGTGAAAAGGATAGATACCGAGCCATCCTTATAATAAGGCATCACTTGGCCGAGATTCTCAAGGATCAATACTTGACAGTCGAAAATCCTCTCGAACTCTAGACAGAGCTGAAAAGCAAATATGATCACCAAAGATCAGTAATCTTACCCAGAGCTCGTTACGATTGGACACACCTCAGAATCCAAGACTATAAGTCTGTGGATGAGTACAATTCCACATTGTTTAAGATCGTTTCAAAATTGAAACTGTGTGGGGAAACGATTACGGATAAGGATATGCTTGAGAAAACCTTTTCCACGTTCCACACAAGCAATATGTTTCTCCAACAACAATATAGAGAAAAGGGTTTCACCACTTATGATGATCTTATTTCTTGTTTGCTCCTTGCTGAGCAGAATAATGAATTGCTAATGAGAAACAGTGAAATGAGACCTCCAGGATCCACACCATTACCTGAGGCACACACAGCAACTAATGCTGATAGTGAGGCGAACCACGTCCATGCTAATAACCCATACGGTCGAGGCCGTAGTAGATGGTCAAGACGTGGCCGCGGTCGAAGTAATTATGGCCGCGGTCGAGGCAGCCCTTATGGTCAAGATAATGGCCAAGATAGAGTCCAGAATAACTCGTATGGTTGAGGAAATGGACGAGGCCGAGGGAATAATTTCAAACCCTCACAGCTGACCAAATCAGTGTGCCATAGGTGTGGAATGAGCAGTCATTGGGCAAAGACTTGCAGGACTCCCAAACATTTATGTGATCTATATCAAGAAAGTTTGAAGGGAAAGAATCCTGAAGCCCACATGATAGTCCAAGATGATAAAAACGATTTTGATCATGATAAGGATGATTTAATAGAATATGAGACTTCTGATTGTCTCAAAGATGATAAATAAATTCGACATCTGTAATCCTTGATTGTTTTTATTAAAACTTGTTTTGGTGTTTGACATTTCTGTGATTCATTTCTATAACATCATTTCCATGATTGTCATTTTTGTGTTATTGATTGATAAATGACAATAAAAAGATAGTCAATCTAATATAGACCACGGCTAAAGGCATTGCCTAAAGAGGCACAAATTTATTCACCCAATAAAAGACTCATTTAGTTATAAATACTTAAGCATAGATGGTTTCCACATTGAGCCAATGGGAAAAGGAAACAAAAGTTTCTTTCAGATTATAAGAAAATTACCTAAAGCCTTATAAGAAAAGTGGTCAAAGACTATACATATATACTCTGATCTAGACTATGCTAAAGATCAGTATGATAAAGAAAAAAGCCATGGTATCATGTATACTCACGAAAATTTACACTTTATGGCATGACTGGATTAGCCATCCAAGTCTAAAATTGATGCAAAGAAAGATATTACAAAAGGCACAAAGAGTTATCCCATAAAATCTCATGTTGTGTAACATGTGCACAAGGGAAACTCATTAAGCTCTATTGTCTCAAGCACCACGTGATTATCGTATGTCCATGAGGGGAGTGAGGACAAACCGTGATCCATGAACATACAACAATCACGGGTGACAAGGTCTATGACCATGGTAAGACTTGGCCGAATTCTTTCAAATACAAAGGCCACTACCTAAGACTTGAGAACACATTGATTTACATGTGTAATATGCATCAGGCCATATAAGTGAGCATATATATTCTCATCTCAGATTAAGGGTCATAAACCAGACATATACATAAACCATCTTAAGAGAATCTGAATATACCACCACAGACATATGTGCCACTTAAGATGGAACCTCAGAAGAGGATTGAGAATGAGAATATATGTTGGATGAAAAATGTCTTTCTCCCACGATTTTAAAATGTCTTGAGCCAAACATGGGTGATCTAATTAGTGGCCAAGAACAATTACATTGACCTCAGTAATCTGATCATCCAACATTAAAGGGGAGAAAGTTATAAGCTGGTAATGAGAATAAGAGAATGGTATTAACCATCATTGTCTTGGCAAGATCCTCAAACTAGTAAATATAAGACGTCCAAATGATATAAAAGCTAGCAGAACTAGATGCCAGACACATTGACCCGAAAAGTCATACCAGCTTGCACCAAACGAATTTGTAGTCCTAGAAGAGACACAATCAAGTTGCTACAGATTCTATACAAGATAGACCAATATGTTCCATAAGATAAAGGAACCTCGGAAGAAAAGAAAAATGGTGCATAGAAATGATAAATTCCCGAGGTCATAAAGGAAACCATTCCAGACATAGAAAATGGTCGACCAAAATATAAGATACCATACAATGAAATTTGGGACGCCAAACTCCATGGTACTTAAGGTGATTTGGGATGTCAAACACCATTATATTAAAGGTCATAAGATTGCAATCAACTATGTTATGTCTGGAATACAATGGAACGCAAAAAAGGGTATTGATACCAATGATATATAAGAAAGCGCAAATAAGGTAGCACTTGAATATAAAATATAAAGAGAGGATCATAAACCCACGTGTGAGTACTCATACATATAAAGTTAAAAGAAAACGTGGGGTTTAAAGAAAGATTTAAAGAATTTATAGAAAAGATGGATGTATTGGCCATATAACGTCATTTGATAAACCAGTGGATAAATGGGTCTTGTGAGATAAAAGAAATCGTGAGACATAGGATATGACCATATGATCTAAGGTATTCATATTCCTACTTAAAGCATTTAAATAATGGCTTGATACACAAGGATACTCACAGAGACCAAGGAACAATATTATAAAATGATATAAGATATGTGGTGGATGCTACTACAATTTAAAAATGATAATGTCTGGAAAGAAATGATGATGTAGTAAGCAATATATTAATCACTCGATAAATATACTAAAGGTACCATAAAGATGAGAAAAGAAATTCTCAAAGAACGGTTTTGTTCCTTAGCCGTCTATGAACTGATGCAGATGCAGCTGCATGTAATATAATATGGTCGACCAAATGATAGTCTGTGAAGGATTTCTATAAGAACAATCCAAATCAGTTCATATATTCATATAAGAAATGAAATTCCTTGTGTTTATAATAAACCAACTTGAAGAAAGTTGATTGGTTTCAAAACGATACAAGTTATCGATTGATTATGATCATAATATTTGGATCATAAGATTATGTACCATATGGTTTATGGTTGGTCCATGACTAAGAGTATATTGAAAATATGAGATGGTCGAGGCCGAAGGGGATCCCACCATGTCCAACCATAAAGGCCATAATGGTCGTGGTCGAAGAACAATGGCATGGGCATAGTCGATCATACGGCCGCGGCAATAACAGTTTCATCTGAGGTCCCTATAGCCAAGTTGATTATGGCCAGGGAAACCTTATGGACGACCATGTGACCAATTCAATTAAAGGTCAGGAAAACTAAACATGGCTGATCATACGGCCACAAGTATGCATACGGGCAAAGGCCCATAAGACCAAAAGTGTATGGTCGAGGTACGATTTGTCATATGGCAAATGGTCGATATAATTATGAACGACCATACAACTATATAAGACCATAAAGGTCAAGAAAGAAATGATTATGTTCGTGGCTAAGTAAGAAGGTCGTGGTGTATGCACTGAACCACAAGACCCGACCACGAATGCTAAAGTTGTTGGCCATAGGTGTCATATAGACAACCATTGATTCAAATGGATGACCAGATCTATATCAAGTGGATATATTGATCGAAACCATGATCCATCAGCATGCTTAATTTATAATATAGCTGGTGATAAAGGAAGGTAAAGAAAGGTTCTAAGGAACTAATGGTAAACATAAACATATACTTTGTTATTTATTTACAAGAACCGAAAGGTTTAAGTTTGTTTTATACTAACCAAACTAACCAACCCAAAGAGTTGAAAATTGGTTTTGCAGATGCAAGTTTTTATCTAATCATGAACAGGTTATGAATTTACTCGTGGAGGCACTGCAACCTCGTGGAGGTCAATGAAACAGACCAAGGCCGCAGTATCATTTAACAATCGGAAATATTGATATCCACGATGCAAATAGACAATACGGTCGATGAATCAAGGCGTTACGGTCGATGGCAATTTAACCAGGGATCGACCATTACCCATAAAGACGATGCAACTTACAGAGATAGTACAATGTCATGACGATGGTTAATCAAAGGCAAAGAGATCAACATGACCAGACCATATTGTAGAAAAGACAATAACAAAGAAGTTCAAGAGGTACAAGAACAATCAAGAGATAAACCCAGCCGGTTTATTCATCAAAATTTCTATCAACCTCTACATTCAGAAAGCTACACAAGATAGGAATAAGACGATTGAAAGATCTATAGTGGTGCATTCATCAGGGGGAGTAATACGGCTGTACTCTTTTTCCTAACTTTGGTTTTATCCCAAAAGGGTTTTACATGTTAGGTTTTAACGAGGCAACATACCAAACGTATTATGAGCTCTATATGGTTATAACATCCAAGGAGGAGTGTTATGAACCGGATGATTGTGGATGCAATAACCATTGGATTAGACATAACCGGATCCGACCATGGATTGGATCGGACCGACCCGAAAGGAATCTCACCCGACCGAAAGGAATATACCATCGGCCAATGTGGATAAGGATCGACCATCTTTTCCTTTTCCTTGTGGGATCTTATTTTCCTTTTCCATGTCTATCTAGGAATATGTTATATTACCATTTATCTATTGTAACTCCCTATATATAAAGGGCACCATCGATTGATATGAATAATACAGACAAGTTCCCCAATTCTTTTCTTAACAAAAGGGTAGTTTTACCTTTGTTAGAGTGAATTGTAAGAGAAAGTGAGAAAAAATTACTTTATTAATATGAATCTTAAACTTTAGAAATAAGAACTGCAGGTTTGTGATTTTGTGTCTTCGTAGAATAAGATTAGAAGACGTGACGGTAAGTCTTGAGTTTTCTTTTGTTGCCCTAATTTTTTTTTTTTAAATTAACTTAATTTTTATGTAAATTTAACTTTAATTAGTAAACTATTAATAATAAATGTTTTATTTGTTGTGGCCCATATTTAGCCTACTAATCTTATTACAAAAATTTAAACTCAGCCCATATATTTTATTCCTTAATATTAGGAATATTAGTTAAACACATGCTATTAAATATTTTTTGGAAATATAATGCCCTAAGCCATTTTTTTGGCCAAAGGAAGCACGACTCTATATATATGTATCGATTGCAAGTTATCCGACTTAGAGCAGGATTAACCCGGGTCTCTTAAGGTGGGGTTCTTAGCTTTTCTAAGAGACTTCTCTTAGCGGGAAAAATGTAAAAAAAAATAATTAAAAAGACATATTTTATGTTAAGAACCCCACCTTAAGAGACCCGGGTTAATCATGGTCTTATATTCAAATTACCAAGTATGATATCATCCAAGATGCAGAGGAAGTACACATATTCAAATTATTCACAACAACCACGTTCTAATAATTCAAATAAGTCTAGAGACTATATTTTTCATAACTAATAGAAATAAAGCCTTACCTAAAGATCCTTGCATGAACATTGTCGTTCGACCCCCATGTTGCTATTTTCAAATCATTTAGAGCATCATTATCTAGGTTTTTTAAAAGGGGTTTTTGCGCAAGAACCATCTCCTAAAATCTTTAATTAAAAACTTGTTTTAGATGGTTTTTTGCACTGTTCGCGGGCTTCACGACACGTGGCGACCCGCGATTGGTTCGTTTTTAATTTTCTTTTTTTTCTAATCCACAAAAAAAAATAAAAATAAAAATAAAAACCCCATTTGGGGTTCTTAGGGATAAAGATGCCTTTATTTGTGCATAAACATAGGAACGTCGGTTCAACTCTTTAACAATTAGTATGGCATCAATACGTATTAAAGGCATCATTCAAGGAAGAGTATACCAAAAAAACAATTTAAGAGAATAATTAAAAAAATAGCCGCAAGTTATTTTTTTGGCCTTTTTGCAAAAGTAACTCAAAACTTAGAGTCAAACAGAAAACTAACATTTTCTGTTTGACTCATTTTTTTTTTTGAGATTTTCACCCCACACCTGCATTTTATCTACGAAAATGCCATTAACCTTTTTTTTTTTGGTTTTTCGAAAATGGCTTCTTTACTGTCTCAACCTCATCATCTTCAAGTATTTACAGTATTGCCACTACCATGAATAGTTCAACAACCTTGTACTACCTGTTTGGAGCTTTTAATGCCCTTTAATGAATAGTTCAACAACGTTGTACGACCTGTTATGAACTAAAAACAACATTTATTTCACTTTCTCTCCATATTCATCCAAAAAACTCAAGCTTTTGATTCAAAATATTTTACAGTTGACAGAGCCATATTTCTTTCGTTTTGACTTACGGTTGCTTTCGTTTGAGATTCTGGGTGGTTGGAGAAGACCATGTGTGCAAACGAAGTCATCTCACCTAGTTTAAGGTACGAATTTGAATTTTTTTCAAGATCTGTTCGCGTAGAAGACTTACTCTTAAGTCATCTGTATGTAGAAGACTTACTGATAAGTCTTTTGGTCAAAACGAAAGACTTAATCTAAGTCGTCCGGCTTTGTTTGTTAAAAAAAAAAACTCCAGACGACTTATATATAAGTTGTCTACGAAAAAGGGCTAGTTTTGCATTTGACTGAATCGTGTCAGATCTTTGACTATTGCTGGACGACTTATAATTCAGTCGTCTCTGAGAAAGTTAAAATTTCAATATTTTATTCAAACTAGACGACTTAAACGTAAGTCGTCCTAGGTTAGTTTTGTAATTGAAAATAAAACTTGAAATTTAACTTTCTCCAGACGACTTAATTGAAAGTCGTCCAGACAGACGACTTAATTTAAAGTCGTCCAGGAAAGCAAAGTCGTCCAGAAGTTTTCCCAAGTTTTCTGGTCAAACCTTGCTTCACCCGGACGACCTTAAATTAAGTCGTCTGTCTGGACGACTTTCAATTAAGTCGTCTGGAGAAAGTTAAATTTCAAGTTTTATTTTTCAATTACAAAACTAACCTAGGACGACTTACGTTTAAGTCGTCTAGTTTGAATAAAATATTGAAATTTTAACTTTCTCAGAGACGACTGAAATATAAGTCGTCCAGGAATAGTCAAAGATCTGACACGATTCGGTCAAATGCAAAACAAGCCCTTTTTCGTAGACAACTTATATATAAGTCGTCTGGAGTTTTTTTTTAACAAACAAAGCCGGACGACTTAGAATTAAGTCGTCTCATTTAATTTTCAATTGCAAAAGTGACCTCTTTAGACGACTTACCTTTAAGTCTTCTGGACGATTTACTTCTATGTCGTATGCGGCAATGTTTAGTGAACTTCTTCATTTTCTCTATGTTTACTAATGTGTTTTATTTTGAATATTTGCAGATGATTCATCAGTTACAAGCAGTCTATGGAGAATGGTTGTTGAAAGATTTCCGTTGGGATTTTGTGGTTGATGATCTCAAAGGATCAAGATTGTTTTTATTGAATGAAGATTCAACACATGCTGAACTTGTTGCAATGGCTCAAGAAGATTATAACCTGGACATGAGAACAGTGACTGTGGAGATTAGCTACTCATTACCAGCAGAAATGATGATGGCTCCAGGCAGTCCTCCCATTCATGTTACAAGTGATAGACAAGTTCAAAACTTGCTCGAGATACTCAAAACGCATAGAGTATGTCTTTGTGTATCAAGCCGCAGCAAGGTGGAAACGGTTTCAGAGAAAAGGGAAGAAGCTGGTGAATGGTTTGAAGATGTTGGTGATAATGATGAAGCTGGTGAATGGTTTGAAGATGTTGGTGATAATGATGAAGCTGGTGAATGGGAAGAAGATGTTGGTGATAATGAGTTTGTTGCAGATGAAAATCAAAATGGGGAGGAGGAAAATGGGGAGGAGGAAAATGGGGAGGAGGATGCTGATAACTCTATTGTTGGTGAAACGGATCAGAATGATGGGGATTACAGTCTTTATGGAAAGGTTCAAGATGAGGACGAGGAAGATGATGATAATATTTGTTTTGAAGAAATCGAAAAGACATATGGTAAGACAAATGCTATTGAAGGAGGAAAATCGGATGGTACCAGTATCTATGTCAACCAAAGTTTTGTTAGCAAGGATGCACTGCTTTCAGAGCTGCGGTTGGCAGCAGTGAGGGGTAGGTTTTCTTTCAGAATATACAAATCAACGAAAACTCTCCTTGTGGCAACATGTCGGGTTAGCGGTTGTGGATGGAAGATCAGAGCGAGTGTGAAACATGGGACAAACACGTTTTGGGTAACAAAGTATGTGGAAAAACATTTATGCTCAGTGGGAGACCGAATTGCTCAGCGGAGACACTGTACTCCGAAGTATGTTGGTAGTCTTTTCATTGATCGTGTTGGAATCATTGATGGGATAACTCCGCAGCATATCACTGATGCAATGAGGAACATGTTTGGCATGGCGCTTGATTACACCACTTCATACAGAGCACTGTTATATGCACAAACATTGGTGAGAGGATCAGCAGAAGAAGGGTATTCGCGTCTGCCATCATATCTCGAGCAAATTTCCATTGCAAATCCTGATTCTATCACGGCTATAGAACTTGATTCTATGAAAAGATTTAAGTATCTATTTCTCTCTTTTGGAGCTTCTATCAAAGGTTTTAAGTATCAGAGAAGAGTCATTGTGGTGGATGGAACTCACCTAAGTGGAAAGTATGGAGGTGTTATGTTAGTTGCAGCCGCACAAGATGGGAATTTTCAGATATTCCCATTGGCTTTTGGGATCGTGGATGCTGAAGATGATCCTTCTTGGGAATGGTTTTT
Source organism: Moricandia moricandioides (assembly GCA_905132885.1). Lineage (NCBI taxonomy): Eukaryota > Viridiplantae > Streptophyta > Magnoliopsida > Brassicales > Brassicaceae > Moricandia > Moricandia moricandioides. The sequence goes on along the minus strand of CAJHQQ010000935.1, from coordinate 106,626 downwards.
CACAAAATTGGCTAGTTGTATATCTCATGACAAGCCTCTGGTGATAGTCTCCGACCGGCACGCGGCCATTAAAAGTGCGTGTGATAAGGTGTTTCCTTGGGCAACCCGAGGAAAATGTTATTATCACCTTCAAGATAACATTGTCAAAAAGTTTAAAGGGGAACATCTCTTGTACTTGGTGAAAGGGGCTGCTTATGCTCACACGGTTTACGATTTTGACCGGTACATGGCTGAGATACGGAGTGCAAACCCGGAACTTGCAACGTATTTGGAGAATGCCGACGCCAGCCTATGGTCAAGGGTTTATTGTAAGGGGAACAGATACAACATAAAAACAAGCAACATCGCTGAATCTATTAATTCCGCACTGAAGCGAGCAAGAGGATTTCCGATTCCGTTCCTGCTGGAGTTCATAAGGGAGAAGTTAGGAAAATGGTATTGGAAAAGGAGACAAGATGCTTTGAGTCTCCCAACTCAACATAGTCGGGGTGTTGAATACTTGCTTGCTATTCGAACAGAGATAGCGGATACAATGACGGTCCAACCAATTGATGGATGGCGATTCTTTGTGAAAGGTGGCAAAATGGACTTTGTGGTTGATTTGGAACATACAAAGTGTGATTGTGGTATCTTTGCAGTGGAGAAAATACCTTGCTCTCATGCTATAGCTGTTGGAACACATGTTGGTTTGCATATCTCCACACTTGTATGTCTAGTGTACTCAAAGAATTATTTGTATGCAGGATACTCAGAGAATATATATCCTATCATGTCACAACATATTGAGGAACGAGAATGCTTTCCTCCAGACGTAAAGCGTGGTCCGGGGAGACAGAAGAAATCAAGATGGCAATCTTGGTTGGAGCTATCTAGGATGAGAGGACACAAACCGAGGAAGAAACACAGGGCTTATAGATGCTCAAACTGCAAGGAAACTGGCCATACAAAACAAAAATGTACACAACCAGTTGACTAGTCGTCCAGACGACCTTTTACTAAATCGTCCAGACGACCTTTAACTAAGTCGTCCAGTGTATTTTATGTTTAGACGACCTTCTACTAAGTCGTCCAATGTATGACATTTTTAGACTACCTTCTACTAAGTCGTCCAGTGTATTTTATAAAATTTAGACGACCTTCTACTGAAAGTCGTCCATCTAAAAGACCTTCCAAACGACTTAACTGTAAGTCGTCTAGCTGGAAAACCTTTCAGACGACTTAATATAAGTCATCTAGCTGGAAAACCTTCCAGACGACTTAATATAGGTCGTCCAGCTGGAAAACCTTCCAGACGACTTAATATAAGTCGTCCAGTTGAAAAACTTATGTGATTTTTGTTTGTCTTTTGTTGTATTTCTTTTGTTTTGAGCCTAGAATAAATACAAATCGTTACAAAATCAAGTTTAAATACAAAAGACTGAAAGCGAGTCAATTGACTTGATTGTTATTAACAGAGAATGAGTTACAGGGGATTTACAAAGAGAGATTTACAAAGACAAGTTCTAATGCCCACGAACTTTACAGGGGATTTACAAAGACAACTTCTAATCATACATGCCCACGAACTTATCACCATCCTGGTTTTCTTTCAAATGCAGATCACCAAGCTCGGTAAATAAATCCACCGCCATCTTATCCCTCATAGACTTCGCGTTGGACCTAGCAAAGTCTCTTTCGTTAAAGGGGACCCCAAGAGCATGACATTCAATGTACTTTAGAGCGTAGACGCCACAATCACCACTGTTGGCCGTGGGTACATTTCCCTGTCTCTCATATGTGTATGGCTCCAACCCGTACATGACCCGTAGTTCGTCGGTGGCAGCGCACTCAACAAGCAGATAAGGGACCATCTTGAGAAAAGGCTGCATTATCTCATCCCATGCTTCTGCTGCCGTAGCTGAAGGTATGTTGTCCCAGACGACTATGTGCCTCTTAGGGATCGATATCCAAATAGCAACCCAATGAGTGTTGCCCAAGTTCACTGGCGCATAGATATCATCAATGTCCACCCCCCACACCTTGTTTGATTGGCAAAATGATGGTATTGATCCGTCATAATAATTCCACGCCCCACCAGGTAGCATTCTTCCCAAACCTCTGTGATCGGGTTCCGATGATTTGAATCTCGGATAGTGGTCTCTCCAAGTTTGGGAAAAGTTGTGATCCAGGAAGCACATTCGCTCGCTCCTGAAACCTTGTGGGTTCTCCTGATACCTTTGCCTCAGCAAATTAATCCAAGCATCTATATGCTGCATATAAAATAATACAAGTTAGAAGATACCAGATGACTTATATATACCAGACGACTTAAACATAAGTCGTCTGGAAAGACGACTTATATATACCAGACGACTTATATATACCAGACGACTTAAACATAAGTCGTCTGGAAAGTCGTCCACGTAGACGACTTATCTTTAAGTCGTCTACTTGGACGACTTTGTAGACGACCTATATTTAAGTCCAGAAGAAAAAGATACAAGATAAGCAGAAGACTTACGCAGTCTTCCAGCCATGCTCTGGCTGTCCGGAGGGTCTGATACCACCAAGTTGGTGATGTACGCGGTTTGACTTCCTTCTTAGTGAAATAATGACTGCAAACAAAAAAGCAATCAGTTTTGGTAGAATAAATCAAGCTATTATGGGTAAAGCAATCACTTACGGATCAGTTTTCAACCAATCAGCGAGTTCCTTCAACTTAGGTCTGTTTAGTGGGGGAAATGGATTATAGGCTGCCACTTTTGCTTTCTTTTTCTCTGCCGTATAAGGAGATTTCTGCGCGGGAGCAGGTTTCTTCGCTCGTTCACTCCTTGCACGCATAGAAGCATCCAACTTGTCTCTGTATCTAGCAGCCGTTACCTTACAGTCCGAAGCAGTGAGAGCTGTTTTGTCCAATACAACCAGGCTCTGTTCTGAAACTTGAGCGCTTGATTGTGGAACTGGAACGCTTGGTTGTTGATCGGTGGGAGCTGTTGTGTCCAATACAACCAGGCTCTGTTCTGAAACTGAAACGCTTGATTGTTGATCGGTGGGAGCTGGTTGTTGATCGGTGGGAGCGATGCTCGGTTGGTCTTTGGAGCTGGTTGTTGATCGGTGGGAGCGACGCTCTGCTTTATCCTCTGGCAAGCTCTTCTTTCCCGAGTTCGCCTCATCGCGAATTTCTCACCTCATCGCGGATTCTTGGGCTTCAGGGGTAGTCTGTTTGGCTTTGGTGACACCAACCATCTTCTCCACAGCTTCCACCCTATCGACAACTTCCTAATCTCCTTGAGGCACTTCGTAAACCCATGTTTCATACATTCAACTACTTCCTTGAACATATTTGCCATCTCCTCTCTGGTTATCCCAGTAGCCTCTTCACTTGGCTCTTTAGGAGCCTCTTTAGGAGCCTCTTCACTAGCCCCTTTACGAGCTTTCTTCAGAGGTCTTGGATTGTCTTCCTCCTCCTCCACCACAACCATCTATGTGGCTTTCTTCGATGGAGTCACAACCTTAGGTTTGGTATAGACCTTAGTACCAGTGACTTCCCAGCAATCCATGGTCCACTTCCACGGTCTCCGATCATACATGACTTTAATAATGTTCTCCGCGGGCAGGTCCTCAACCTCGGAGTCCCATTTTGGCCACATTTCACTAAGGTCCTTCTCAACAAAGTTGATCACGTGGGTCTGCAGTAAATAGAAGAATCGAGTTAGATATTTGAAAAAAAAGACTAAATAGACGACTTAATTAAAGTCGTCTGGAAAGTCTTCCAGCTGGACGACTTAGTAGACGACTTAATTATAAGTCGTCCGGTAAGTCGTCCAGCTGGACGACCTTCCAGACGACTTATAATTAAGTCGTCTACTAAGTCGTCCAGCTGGAAGACTTTCCAGACGACTTTAATATAAGTCGTCTGCGCAGTCTTTTGGATTGAAGTAAATACATGTTTCAAGATAGCAGCTTTCATTGATCTGCGACCTCTGCTGCCCTCGTAAGCCAGTATCGGTGGAGACGAACTGTTTGCTCTGGGAACACCAATACAAGCACCCAATTCCGGCATAGCTGTGTATACCCAGACCTGAAGAACTTGTACAAACCCATCCACCGTGTAACAGCCAGTTATCTTTGTTCCACAAAGAGTCCATCAGCACCTTAAACGCGACTCTTCCCCATGGATAATTCTCAAACCGTTCTAAGTCCATCACTAGCCTTGCAAGACTAGATCGTGTAGCAGTTGAAAACTTTCTCCCTTCAATGAATCCAGTGAAGATGGAAAGGTACGCGAGCCGCTTGCGATTTTCCCTAGACCAATCATCGCATCTCTTCAGCGCTGCTATTATCTGATCAGTAGTTGGGCCAGCTTCCAGATGAACTCCCAGCATCCCCCAGAAAGATACCATCTCTTTGGTAACTTCACATTTTGGTCTCTCAAGGTCCTCGATGTATTCACAGTTTAGACCAGTGAGGTTTTCAAACTCTAACAGTGAAAACCTCAAAGGTTCTGGACCAACGAGAGACCACATCTCATACTTCTTCTTAATGTCCAGCTTGAAACTGAGCATGTAGTGAACCAGCCTTGAAGCCCAACCAAATCCCTGCTTCTTGAACTTGATGAAAACTCCCAAACTCGACTCCTTGATCTCTTCAAATTCTTCATCAGTAAGGGCTCCCCTAAGAGCAGTGTGCAACTTGTTACTATCTGTGTGATACGAAATGCTATTGTGGGCTTCTGGTTCTTCCTCTAATGTGTATAACCTACGGGGGAGTTCTGGAATATCCATCCTTTTTGTCTGCAAAATAATCAAAGACAACAATAGAGATAAGCTAAACAAGCTGGACGACTTATAATTAAGTCTTCTGGAAAGACTTCCAACTGGACGACTTAGTAGACGACTAAATATTAAGTCGTCTACTAAGTCGTCCAGTTGGAAGACTTTTCAGACGACTTTTCAGACGTCCAGACGACCTTTTACTAAGTCGTCCAGTAGAAAACTTTAAAGCGGACCTGACTAGTCGCAGAAGGAGTACCTGACTAGTCGCAGAAGGAGTACTCGTCATTGCGGTTATAGATCTGAAAAAATAAACGTTAAACGGTTAGAATGAGTAAGTTGATAGAGACAACGTTTTATGTTAAACGGCAATGAGTGTTTAGAGGAAGCGACGGTTTGTTCGGAAATAGTGGAAGCGGCGGTGCTAGGGTTTAGAGGAAGCGGCGGCGCTAGGGTTTCGAAGAAGCGGCGGCGCTAGTGTTTAGAGGAAGCAGCGGTGAGAACGGTGAGAATGAAGTGAGATAGATAGCCAGCCGACGTTGAGAACGATGGTTTGTTCGGAAATAGTGGGAATTCAAATCGCCTTTGATATCGCCTTTGAGAGAGAACTGTTAGGGTTTTTGCGAAAAATTAACAAAAAAAAAAATCACCTTATATATCGGGTAAATAATCCGGTTAGCTTTAAAAGTACAGTGGTAAAATTTAAGGTTTGGTCCGGTTTAGACGACTTACAAATAAGTCCTCTGGCGGATAATGTACATCAGACGACTTAATATTTAGTCGTCCGTTTACAGACGACTAAATATTAAGTCTTCCCAAACCCTAAAATGAACCCCTAAAATGACTAAATTAACTAGCTAACCACGTTATAAAATCAAATTATACTTCAATACTGTTTACTATACACAGAAATGAACACGCTTAGGTAATTTTTAAATTTGTGTTAGAATTTGTGTTAGACTTCTTAGACGACTAATAAATTAAGTCGTCTGACAAATCTTCCGGCTGGATGACTTTCCAGACGACTTAATTATTAGTCGTCTACTAAGACCATCCACAATGGTGTTACCATGGTTTGTACATAGAGGAAAAAGGAGTTGTTGTAGTTATAAAAGTTGATCATCCATTACAACTCATAGGTTGAAAAACATTTTGAAACAAGGGGACAACAACATAGAAGTCATCCATTACAATAAGACAATAGCAAGATAAACATCCATCATTTAGGAAGAGGCGAGGAAGTTGAGGCACAATCCGCAGCATCATCCCCTTGAGGAGGTGTATACTGAATCTCAGTACCACTACGACCGAAAGGAGTCACATGAAATACCATGTCTCCTTCCTTTTTAAACACGAGAATGTCACCGATGCAAAGGGAGTGTGTTTGGGCAAAGTCTTCCCAACCATCGGTGAGTCTTCTTCCTTCTTGTATAACTTCCCAAGTTTGGTGTGAAGCGTCCGATCGTAGTGTCCATTTTCCTTCGTTCGGCTTGCCTTGTACGTGTTTTGAGTAGAAGGCAAGTGGTATTGTCTACAAGTCAACAAAGGAGAAGATAAGCAAAGGAAATAAACAGAGGAGAAATAGAGAGCGTGTGTATACCACGCCACACTCGAAACAAGGAAGCAGAGGATTCAAGAAGTGAGGTTCATGCTGATTTGCCATCTGCAAACAAGAAACGAATTGGAAACATTTTAATTCTAAGTCGTCTGGGTCGTCCACCTGAAAGACTTAGATTAAGTCGTCTGGGTCGTCCACCTGGAAGACTTTCCAGACGACTTAATTATAAGTCTACCAAGACTTCCAGTAAAACATTTGAAAGCTGACCAGACGAATGAGAGGAGAACAACATCCAACCTAACTAGACCACAAATCGATTGAAATCCCCAATCTTTGAAACCCTAATTTGAAATGAAAATATCCACAAATTGCTTAAAATCACAAATCGTAACCATAAAATGAGAGGAAAACAACATCCAACCTAACTAAACAACAAGTCGATTGAAATACCCAATTTTTGAAACCCTAATTTGAAACCAAAATTTCCCGAAATCGTTGAAAACACAAAACCAAACGGTAAAAGTAAAGGAAAACAACATCCATCCTAATAAAAACCCATAAATCTGCAAGAGAAGCCTTCGATTTACATTGGTTTTGTATCGTATCAAAATCGCCTCGAAATCACCTTTGAAGTACGGCGTTAGGGTTTTCTGAATTTCGCGAAAAAGTGAGTAAAAAAAAAATCACCTTATATATTGGGTAAATAATCCGGCTAGCTTTAAAAGTACAGTCGTCCGGTTCAAATAAGTCGTCTGGCGGATAATGTACATCAGACGACTTAATATTTAGTCGTTCGTTTACAGACGACTAAATATTAAGTCGTCCCAGACCCTAAAATGAACCCCTAAACTTAAATGACTAAATTAACTAGCTAACCACGTTATAAAATCAAATTATACTTCAATACTGTTTACTATACACAGAAATGAACAAGCTTAGGTAATTTTTAAATTTTTCAAAAACGATTTTAATGCTTTCCAAAATCTAACCCTAAGAACACATACAATACTACAACATATGTTGATGAAACATAAGCTAAAGAATATCATGACACACTACTTTCACTCATCTATGCTGAAAACAATTGAAATTTATTATATCTTAATTTATATCTCTTAAGACATATGTTAATTACATAATTCCCATTTTTCACTTATCAAAATATTTTTTACAAATTTTTTAAATTATGTTTAAGAATAACTGTCCAGATGACTTTAAGTTAAGTCGTCTGGATGACTTATTTTCAAGTCGTCTGAACAGACGACTTGCGAGGGTTAGAAACGTAAAAAAGTTTCCGTTTTTTTGTTTGTTCACAAGGGGGTAGTTGTAATTTCAATAGCCTTTTAAGTTACTTTTGCCTTTGACCCAAGTTTGGGTATTCTTTTGGGTTTGACTCCAAGTTTTGAGTCACATTTGGCAATTCTCCCTATTTTTTTATCGTCAGGACTATCCATTTTTAATCAATAAAAGAAGTGGTTAGAGCATGCCTAACGATTTAGAAACTTAAATGAAGATTAAAAGATTATAATAATAATAGTCTTGATTTAAGTAGATTATTGAATTAAATTTTAAGTGATAACAAAAATTTAACTAATCATAATATAACATGTGGAAAAATAGTTTCTAATAAGGTTCTTAAAATAATGTATAGAGAGATATTTTCTGAAGAACTTGGCCGCTTGCTCAGCTGCTGCTCCGGCGGCCGGTGCTTCTCACCGCCGCCGGGAGAGGTCCCGTATCAACATATGCTATAACTCTATGGTTTTAGTTTCGGTTAATGGTCATCCTTTTTGTTCGTGGTCTCAAATCTGAGCTAAAGAGGAGAATCGAGGGTCTGGTTTCGGTTCTTCGTTACTTTGGCTCGGTGGGAGATTTTCTAGGTGGTGGGCTCGTCGGCTTCTGTATGGTAGTGGTGATATGCTCAATCCTATTCCAGAGCCATTGAAGGTTAGCGGTCAAGCTCGAGCCTTTGACTCTTCTGTTTGTGATCACTCCAAGGTTGATGTGTAGCTTACGTCCTTTAAGTCTCTGGCCGTTGATTGAGTCTTTGTAGAGAAGATTGATTTGGTGGTAGCTGGTGCTTACTTCGATTCGATTTTCTGTGCTCCCATGTGTCTTCTGCTAGTCTGAGTTCCCTTTGTGAGGAGTGTCTCCAATTCTTTGCTTAGTTTCAGGTGAGGTTTTGGTTTGGAGAGTTGAGTTCAGAGTCGAGTCTGGCGCCATATGTCAGGTCGAGGACCTGTTGACGGTGCGGTGTAGCAGCCGGGGGCAGTGCAGGTGCTTTCGCTGACGTCGTTTCTGGGCTTTCTTCAACTCTAGCTCTTTTATTGTTCATCGTTGCTTCAGAGATTTTAACTCTCGGTGGAGTCGTTGTTTCGGCTGGGTGTATTTGTGGGCACTTTCAAGTGCCTCTATTCTGAGTTTGGATGTTCTCTTCTTTTGGCAGTTTCTCAGATGGTGTTTTCAAAGTTATGGCTTTCTCTACGTGGTTCTGGTTTTGCTTGGAGATGTTTGGTTCTATGGACTTTTTCTTCAACGGTGAAGCGTTATGAAGTCCTTTGTTATGCTTTCGGCTTCTTCTCGGTGAAAGGTTTGGTTATGAGGCGTGGTTCCTCGCTCTGCTGTGAAATTTGGCAGTTGGACCTTTGCTGTCTTTCGAGTTGGTTGTCTAGGTGTCCAAGTGTTGCTGGTCTATCCTGATTGGAGTCCCGTCTTCGTTTTGTTTGGCTGTCTCTATGAAGCCTCCGGTAGTCTAAGGTTCTTGATCTCTTTCCTCTCATGCGTTATCTTAGAACTTTCAGTAACTTAGGACATCAAGTTTAGATTTTCAATGGTTTTCTTTAGATGCCCGGGTGTGGGTTCTAGTTTCCCTGCTTTGGGATTTAGCTGCTGATGATATCTCCTTGTTTCAGCGTATGTACTAGTCTTTGTATCTCATCCTTTGAATGAATTTCAATCCATTGTGACAAAAAAAAAGAGAGATATTTTTTGACACTCTTCTCTTTTGTCACTTTTTAAAGGTTGAGATACTTGTATCCATCCCACCGATGGACATGTCCTTAGGATAGATACCAGGTGAAAAACGGTGTGGTTTCCAAAAGTATCTAACTGTTAGCAAGAAAGATTTGACCTCATTACAAGACTTGTAGTTCAAGACTGTGTGGTCGGATGGTAAAGAGACGGGACTAAGACACTAACATGTTTTAGTACGATCTATTTACTGTGTCAAACTAAGTCACATTGTCCATAGATACCTACACGAATATAAACATATATTTTCGAACCCATTTGAATACTCGAAAAAATGGTCAATTCGAAAACTATACTTCCTTTTAAAGATTAGTTTGAGCCTTCCATAAATCTTGAATACGCAGGTTAATAAAAAGAAAGTCTTGTAGCTTATTTGGTTGGGAAGAACAGCATATTAGATCCCATGTTTGGAGGTGAGAGTCGGTTTGCAATGAATCTGCATACTTTCTATATATGTGACTTTACACTGCATAATTTGATTTTTATATATAGGACTTTACAGAAAAATTCCAATACCAAAATGTCCAATTTGAAATCATAATAACGAATTCTCTAAAACTGGATCAAACCGTTGCATTTACACTTAGGGCAGCGTAGCCTTTCTTGTAAGACCAAAACATACATAATACATCTTTGACATCCCGCCAACACCAGCACTTGCGGTTCCTCATTCCATGACGATGCAACCTCCTCCTTCATTTCTTCCGTCGTTGACAAACACGAGCTAAGCGATGATGCTGACGAGTGGCTCGGTGAAGATCTTCCTCTAAGCATCTGATTAGCAACCACCGATTCCACCGTCCTTGCTGGTGACTCGACTGTAACTCTTTTACCGTTCATGTTCATCATCTTCGAAACTTTGGACGTTTGAGGGTACTGATGGCCTTCTAAAATAAATAATGTGTATATATAAGGATGCCGAGGAGCTAATTATGATAAATTGATTATTTTTTGTTGAATAATGTAACATATGTTGTGGCTAGAGAACATGACATTATCTATTTAGTAATTGGAAGTGGGAAAATAGTTAAGTACAGCAGAGACATACTCCTATATGAAACAAAACCGTAAACAAATGTATTAAGCAATAAATGGTCTGCCGCGCTGGTTAATTAACCCTGCATAAAATATAATACCCCAGCATCAGTTATTTCCATGTGAAGCTATTTAATGAAAATTAATGATAGCTTTAAAACGATAATACTTGTTTACTTGTTATCTTCTTATCACATTCTTATTGATTTTTTCTTTCTTTGGTTATGTTTCATGCCATTCTATTAAATAGTATTGATCAAACTTTTTACCAAAAATATCCAGTTTGATCCCAAGAATGAAACCACGCTTGTGTATAAATTGAATTGAATTGTATTTGTCTATCTACTTGCAAGGAAACATTGCGTTTTATTTAAACATCTTATTTGAACTCATGTGGTTGAAGGAAAAATATTTGATGGTATCAAAACAAAATACAAGCCTTTTCTCCATTTCTTGTTCATTTCAAGATTGGTGGATATATTTTAGTCCGAACTGTTTCTGTATGAATGGAACTGAATCAATTATGTGAATGTTGAAATGAAAACTAAATTTGTTTAATCACATAATTTGAAGTGTTACATATATTTTAATACTAGGAATTTTCCTACGGCATGTGTCATAGAAATAATAATTTTAAATATAATATTTTTTATTTTAAAACAACACTTAATTTATATTTAAACATTATTATTATATTTTAACCTCAAGGGTTTGATAAAAATAATAAACACATTTGTAGTTTTATTTCTTTTAATTTGGATAAAATATTTCAATTTTATTTTATTTAAATTTTAATGTACTATTATATTTTATACCAATAATTTTTAACTATATACATATTATATTATACTTAATGATTATTTATTAAAATATATCTCTTATCATATAGTTATATATATATACATATATTCTAATAAATTTAGATTTTTTATTTAAAATATGTTAAATTAGGAAAATCATTTTGTTAATTAACCTTATGAACAGATAAATTTAAATAAAATTTTAAACATTTACCTATCAAAAGTATTTGATTACCATTGGTTTAGTTTTGTATTTGTTTATATACATTTATAATTAATTTTGGTAAAATGTATATATTATAAAAATGTAATATAAAAGTTGATGTAAAATTATATTTGTAATTATATTTAGCTTATTTGTGTTAATGTGATATATATATATATATATATATATATATATTTATTTAATAATAATATATTAGTTATTAATATATTTTAATAGTTTTGCCACAATAAATATTCATATAAAAATGACATTAATGATGGTATATTAATTAATAGTCATTAACATATTTAAAAAACTTTACCTTAAAATATAAATTTTTGTAAGAAAAATTGTACATGTTACAATTAAGTTAGTTCCATGTCACATTTTTCTAAAGTCATACGATTTTTTTTTGTTGAAATTGAATACGGTGTGAATATGGTGATGAAAAATATGCAAATCAAATCATAAATAATATTCTCTCTGTTTTAATATGATCCATATTTTAGAAAAAAAATGTCTCTAAAAGAGTATATATTTCACATTTTCAATATATATAATAATGGTAAATTGATTTTGAAGAAATTAATTATGTTTATTAAATTTTGATTGGTTAAAAAGTATGAAAAAAAAGATATTCACAAAAAAATTATTAATTAACATGTTTTTTAATATGAGTGAAAATTTTAAAACATACATTATTTTGGAACAGATGTACACCCTCTCTTTCAAAATATTATATGTTTTAGGTTTTTTATACATATTAATAAAACATATTAAAATATTAATATTAAATGTATACTTTCGTGATTTATTATTTTTCATAACTTTTAATCAATTAAAATTAAATAAATATAATTAATTTTTTAAAGTTTTTAAAGTTTTTAATTTACTATTATTATCTAGAAAAAGTTACATATAAAAAGTAAAATATGCATCTTTTTGAAACTTAATTCTTTTTCTAAAATATACTCCCTCTGTTTCATAATGATTCATGTTTTAGAAAAAATATTTGTTTCTAAAAGATCTATATTTTATATTTTCAATGCAAGTAATAATGATAAATTGTAGATTCCAATAACATTAATTTGGTTTACTAAATTTTGATTGGCTAAAAATTACGGGAAATAGCTCATTACAAAAAGTAATGCATTTATAATCTAAAATTTACGTGTTTTTTTAATATGTATGAAAAGTCTAAAACATACATTATTCTGAAACGGAGGGAGTATACTATTATTTTATAACTGAGGGAGTAACATTTAAGGAATCCTTGCACTAAATGAAACATCAAAACCTATTGATTGCTTTCATTGACTCTGCACAGGATGCATGTCTTGTTCTGGTTTAGGGATTCCTTTTACCACTCTCCAAACACTGTCCTTGGACTTTTTATTCCTCTTTATACGGAAATTTATATAAATATATACCGCATAATCCGTTTTCAAATAAAGCCATCGCTTGTCTTAGATCATCTTTTATTCTCGTCAACTTGATCATTGAATTCTTCATTCAATAATTTGTTTTGGACTTTTGAAAGTATAATGGCTATGACATATACATTAACAAATGGATATGCAACGTCAACTATAATAAACCAAAATAGCTCATATCTGTTTTATTATATTATAACAGCAATACTAGCAATTTGCAGTTTGGTTGGGTTGGACTTTGGAGGAGTTATAGATTACTTAATTATGTTATAGACTTGTGTATTTTCTTTTATAAAGGTATACTAAAACTTCGGTAGTTTAATCGCTCAGTAACTTGTTGGGTAAAATATTTGATAGACCAGTGCGCACGTAGGCTCATCAATTAATTTGAGCTTGCTATTTCATGAAACAAAAAAAAAATTAATTGTGAGAATTCATATAGTTAATTTGTTACCAAACTATCTTAAACATAAGGTGTACAGTTTTGTTCCTGAATTATTGATCTTGATGATCATCTAGACATTCTTAAATAATTTCTTTACTCAAAACATGTCCATGATGCAGTTGTCATTGATACAACTTACAAGTGATCTTACCATTAATTTGGTTATTTAAATTGCAAGTGATCTGCATTTTCTTTTAATATGTGGAAGAAGTTAAACAAACAATTTCATACTTTAAAAGAAGAACCATTTTCTATGATATTTATTGCACAACATAAACACAAATACCAATTTACTTTCGTTTGTGTTTGGGGTATATTGCTTACAACTAACAAATTGAAATAAAACGTAGACCATCTTATGTTTTAATAAAATAGCATATTAGTATCATGAAACACATACGAACGAGACCAGGTGATTGTGGTCGAGTGGTAAGGAGACGGGACTGGGACGCCAACACGTTTCAGGTTCGATCCACCTGCTGCGCGAAACTAAGTCACAATTATCCTGGTCACCTTACACGGATATGGGCCCATGCTTTAGGGCCCATTTGAATACCCGGAGAGAGGGTCTATCCGTGGGCTGCACCTCCCCTTGGGGATTAGTCTGGGCCTCTCCATGGGCCTGGGATACCCCCAGGTTAATCAAAAAAAAAAAAAAAAAAAAAAAAAAAAAAAAAAAACACATACGAACGTGAACAAAACATCGATATCTATATTAATTGCTTTTCTACTTAAAAAGGGCAAATGCGGTTTTCAGGACTACATACAATTATTATTTTTTAAAAATATTAATAGGAAAGATGTAGACATTTTACCTACGAACAGCCAATAACAATGTTTACGGTACTTATAATATGTCTTCATTGTTTATACATCCGACAGTTTGGCCGAGTGGTCTAAGGCGCCAGATTTAGGCTCTGGTCCGAAAGGGCGTGGGTTCAAATCCCACAGCTGTCAATTCTTTTTGACTTTATTTATATCTTGTTCATTTTTTTTGTGTCAGCTCCTTAGGAGGCAAAGTGGCCTTGCAGATCATGGAGAGCTGTGCTCGTGGTGATTAATGTGAATCAGCTTGTCCTCCTAAGAATGTACAATCAAAGATGATCACTTCTTTGTTTCTTTGGGGTGATAGACCATAGGTCCATAGCAACGTTGGTTTTTGTGTCTCACCCTGTCTTTGATGCAGAATGTCCCTGGGGAAGTCAATGCAGAACAAAGTGATGGCGAAGTTGAGAAAGTTTTGAAGGCGTTTCAGAGTTTGCCTTCTCCAGTCCCTCCCGCAAGTAGTTTCATTCTTTGGTGAGGGACTGTTTGGTTTAAGCTTAGTAGTTCCATTTGTACATAAAATATACTCACTTTGAATGTGAAATCTCGGATGAGGATTAGTATATGTGCCTATGTGGTGTTGATTAAACTCAAATAAATATTGAAGATGGGAAATGAATATTTAAAATCTATAAAAATAGTTAAAACATTTAATTTTATGTTTATTTTGATCCGGTTTGTAAGAAAATATTAAACCCGAAATTTTATCAATTTTAACCGAAATAAATTAAATTCAAAATAGATTTTCTACAAATTTATAAAATTTAAGGGTGGGCAAAAAACCCGAACATTCGAGTCAAACCGAACCAACCAAATTCAACAGCTATCTATATTTTTATCTTTATTTATATTTTGTCCCTTTTATTTGCGTCAGCTGCTTAGGAGGCAAAGTGGCCTTGCAGTTCATGGAGAGCTGTGCTCGTGGTGATTAATGTGAATCAGCTTCTCCTCCTAAGCAGGTATTGCAATCAGCTTCTCCTCCTAAGTGGTGATTAACACTCTTACGATCTCTATCACATAGTTAATAGTGTTTGTATAGTTTTTTTTTTTTTTTTTGTAACAGTGTTTGTATAGTTTATAATCATCAAAGTATTAACACTCTCATAATAGTCTCAGAGCTACAATCAAAATCTCTGGAACAAAGTAATCTTAATTACCTTTTTGAAATGTCCCTGATGATAGAACACCAGTGAGCTTATCATGTGGTAGAGTCAAGAATGCCACTGATGAAACAGCCAAATCATCTCTCGTTAACATAAAAACAAGGTTATTTACCATAGCTTTTGTCTGAATCCCATTTTTTGATCAAATAAGTTGTTACTTATGTGCGTAGTGCTGCCCAAAGCACACCCGTATATGGATAATTGATTGGTATCTTTAACCACATCAACTCTTAACAATATTTAAGCATAATTTATTGTTTTTGGTCAAATGATGGCATAATTTCAAAATAAGAATCTCTGATTTTCCAAAATCGAACTCTTTGTGCAATGAGGCAGATCGATTTGGGAAAAAAATCGGTTCCATTTGATTTGATTGTTTTTGTGAGACTAGGTGGCTCGTGGATCACATGGTGGAGCTTGGGTTTTCAAGATCGTTATCTGAGTGGAAGTAATCTCAAGAGATCTAGGCCTTTAACCTCGAGGGGGCTGTTCAGATGTTCAAGTCTTATGGGTTCCTTGCTCTCATAAAAACCCAAACCAGTGTTTCTAGTCCTATAGTGACAATCCTTTAGTTTTTACTTATGACTTCCACTTGGCCATTGCAGGGAGACTTCATATTGGTCCTTTTTAGCGAAAATTATTAACTGAGTCCTAATAAATTGTTAAAAAGATAATCATCAAAATAAACTTAAAAAAAAATAGTTCTGAAATAACATTCAAAGAAAAAAATATCAAAATAAACTTTATTAAAAGATGTAAATATACATTTATACTTTTGGGTTGACTAATCTAAACTTAAGTTTAAAGTGATAGAATGGGGTTTTGGAGATAAGGTTTAAAATTTTAAAAAAATTAAAAAAAAATAAAATTTTCAAAATAAAAAGGTCTATTTTAGTCATTTTTAAAGTCTATTTTTATAACAAAAACTTCAAAAAAAAACAATTTGAGAGATTTGCCCTAAATTAAATCCAAAATGGTTCTTCTACAAAATCATAAAATATACTTGAACAAAAGTAATTAACATGAAATCGATTCAAAAATTTATAAAAAAAACTCAAATGGAGTATAAGAAGCTGAACCCGAAGATCCGAAAAATCTGTGAAAGTACGCCTGGGCATTCGGGTCCTTGGGTCGGGTCTTGTCAGGTCTAAGTCCTTCGGGTCTTAGATATTTAGACTCAATAGGGTAATTAGAATTTGTCAGTTCGGGTTCGGTTTGGGTCATATCGGGTTCAGGTCGGTTCGGATCTTAGATGTGGGACCTAATAGGGTAATTAAAAAATTTCGGTTCGGATCCGGGTCGGGTTCAGTTCGGGTACTACCAGGTCTGACCCGAAAAATATCCAAAAACACACAAAAAGATTTGAAAGCCTAAAATATCTTAAACTTTACCTAAAATTTGATCCGAAGATATGAAAAATACCCAAAGTTTATTCGATTAATGGATTTTTTTTAAATCTATAATTTTACATAAAACCCAAAACTATACCAAAAAAACAAACTCGAAACATTAAAAAATATCCTTAATACCAAAAATATATTAAAATACCCATATATATATTTAATATATACTAGAAGTTTTGGTATTTCGGATACTCTATCGGGTCTCGGATTCGGATCGGGTCGGGTCCAAGATCCACATGTCTTCCACAACAAGACCCAATAAGATAAAATGATATTACACGTACCCGACCTGAACTGATTTTTTTGGGTCAGTTACGATTTAGGTTTTCGGGTCCGGGAAAATGCCCAGCCCAGCCCTATCTGAAAGTATGAAAGTGGAAGAACGCCCAGGCCTAAGACTTTGTTCAACTTAGTGGGCCGTAAAATGTTGAGCCTGGATATATTGGATCTCAGTTATCCCCATAGAAGCAAAACTCTTTAACCCTAACGGAAGTTCAGACTATTAAAGCCAATTCTGGTCTCATCGTCTCTTTTGGCTATAGCTTAACCAAAAGCGGAACAAGAAGAAACCCTAGCTTCTTCCCTTTCTTCCTCCTTCGTTCGAAACCATGGTAAAGCTTTGTCGGTAACTTGCTCTTTGGTTTCTTAGATTTAGTGATTGAAATAAACTTTATGGTCCCAGTTTCATTCAAATAGTATAAACTTGTAAATTTTCGTGAGATTTGGAGATGCACTTTAACACTTGAAGTACTTGATTCTGACAAATGTTTTAAGATATTGCAAGGACGTGTAATGTAATTTATTGGGTGAAATTGATGTTGGTGTAGTCGAGGAGAAAGACGAGAGAGCCAAAGGAAGAGACAGTGACTCTTGGACCTGCTGTTCGTGATGGAGAGCAAGTCTTTGGTGTTGTTCACATCTTTGCTTCCTTCAACGACACTTTCATCGTCAGTCACCGACTCTTCTTCTTTCATTTTCGACCAAAGTAAATATTTTTGCTGAAATTTTGTATAATCTGCAATTTTGCAGCACGTGACTGATTTGTCTGGACGTGAAACACTTGTTCGTATCACTGGTAAGTATCTATCTGCCACTCTCTTTCTCTCTAGTTAGTCCTCTGATATATTTAGCTTATCTAGACCTTAGGATCGGTTGTTTTACAATACAGTTATTGAACTCTCTAGTGAATGTGAGATGAATTGTTTTTACTGTCTTCACACTTACAAAACTTTATGCATTCCGTTATATCTTCATATAAACTGGTGTCCTTTACTTCGTATTTGTCCATGAATAGAGCATGGTTAGTTGCGGTAGTGTTTATGATATTAAGTTCCTCTCCAAATCGGTGTCTATGCTTTGAGGAATCTCGTTATTATCTTTATCGAACTTTCATTGCTGATTTGATTTTATCTTGTGTAGGTGGGATGAAGGTGAAGGCCGACAGAGATGAGTCCTCACCTTATGCTGCTATGCTTGCTGCACAAGATGTCGCTCAGCGTTGCAAGGTAAAAGAGCCAAAGAGAATATGCATTTCCAAGCTTACAGTTTTGTAAATCATCTCTGTGAATTGTAATTGGTTTTGTGCAAATTTTTTTACAGGAACTTGGAATCACTGCCATGCATGTGAAGCTCCGTGCTACTGGTGGTAACAAGACCAAGACCCCTGGTCCTGGTGCTCAGTCTGCACTCAGAGCCCTTGCCCGTTCTGGCATGAAAATTGGTCGCATTGGTAAAAAAAAAATGCAAATTCTTACATCTAGAATGTATTGGAATCGTAGTATGGGAACAAATCTCTTACTGTTTTTTTTGTTGTTGGTAAACGCAGAGGATGTTACTCCAATCCCAACTGACAGTACTCGCAGAAAGAGTGGAAGAAGAGGAAGGAGGCTTTGATTTCTTTTCTGGCTTCAGCTGGAGGATGCCTTTTATGGTGTAATCTCTTTGTTTTTAGCGCTCTCTGCTTTATTTTAATGAGTTTTGGATTACTATATGCGTTGTTGAGTCTCAACTCAGAACAGATTTATTCGAAACATTTTGGTTGTCATTCCTTTCTCATAACAGATCTTTTGGCTGCTATTTCAAAGTTTCAGTGTCCGAATATTTAGTTTGTGGTTGATAAAATTACAATTGTGATAAAAATGTGACTTTTAATACTAACTAGAAAATGATTCCAACTTATCATGTAGCTGTCTTCTGAAGTCGGAATCATGATAGAATGGGTGTTATTTCTCAACTAGGCCTGCGCGTTTGGGGGCCCCATCGGTTTCGGTTCGGTCGATTCGGATTTTCAGTATTATGCTCATAAGTTCCATTCGGTATTTACTAATTAACCGGTCGGGTTTGGTTTGGTTTCTTCCGAGTTCGGTTCTGGTCAGATTGTAACCATTGTTTAAAATCGTCCAAAAAAATATTTTTGAAACTTCAAAAAATTGACAAAAAAATAATTCAAAATGTATAAATTATTCACGAATCTAATTAAAAATTAGTTAAACTATCTTAGTTAACTAAAAAAGATTCATAATAACAAATAAAACAAATATTTTTAATACCCTAAAATATCTAAATCACCTTAAAATATATAAAATAGTAACATATTTAACTAATTTGGATATCTTCGGATCCTACTTTGGATTTTGGTTCGGTTCGGGTTATAACCAAACCCCAAAGTGCTAAGCTCATAAGTCCCGTTTGGATATTTTTGTAAAATAGTTTGGATACGGTTTCGTTTTTTCCGGTTCGGGTTTTGGTTGTTGGATATGCAACTTTTGTGGTAAAGTCGTGAATGGTGGAGTTTTACGGGTTAAACAACATCTAGTAGGAGGCTTTTCAATTGTTACTCTCAGTCCTAAAGCCCCCGATCATGTCAATGAAGAAGCCAACACCTTCTTACTAAGGCTAATGCTAAAGATTCTCTCCAAATGCAACAACTAGTCTTTGATTATGATGGTGAAGTGGAATAACCAAGTAAAAACGCTCATCTCAGCTCAATCTGAAGAAACGTAAGGGTCCTATGGACATGTTTGTTGATCATACTCCTCCTGATATCTTGAAAGGAAGAAAAGACATAAAATATATTTTTTGAAATATGTGATAAAGAACTTAGGGACAATGCTTGTAGTGCTATTGCAAAGTGGTTCTACGATGCAGTGATTCCTTTCAATGCTGCCAACTATGGCAATTTCAAGGAAGCACTTGAATTAGTAGCTCAATATGGTTCTGGTTTTAAGCCACCAAGTATGTATGAACTGCGAGTTCCTCTCCTGATTAAAGAGTTCAAGGAAACTGAGAATCAGCTGGTGGAACACAAAGCATAATGGGTAGCAAAGGGTTGTTCAATCATGTCTGATGGATGGATGGCGTGATTCAGTTGTACAAAAAGACATCATCAACTTCCTTGTTAACTCTCCAAGGGGATCGATTTTCCTCAAATTAGTTGATGTCTTAGAGGCTGTGAAAGACTCTAATTTGTTGTTTAGCATGCTCGGTCGTATGGTAGAGGAAGTTGGAGAAGCTAATGTTGTCCAAGTGATAACTGACAATGCATCAAATTATGTTAAAGCTGGTATGTTTATTTCTGTCAATTTTTAATGTCTTTTTGTTTATGTAGTTATTATGAATCTAACTCTTATCTTATTTTTCTAAATTCGCAGGGAAGCTTCTAATGGCCAAAAGACCACATCTATATTAGCTTTCTTATACAACACACTGCATTGATCTCATGTTGGAGGATATAGGAAAGAAGAAGTTGAATCTTAATGAATGGCTACATCCATGGTCATACATCTATGGTGAATATGATGAGAAGGTTCACAAAACAAGGAAATCTGCATAAACCAGAAGTTACTCGGTTTGCTACGTCATTTATCACATTTGGCCAATACTACCACCACAAGGATAAATTGAGAAAGTTTGTAACCTCTCAAGATTGGAATTATTCAAAGTGGTCAAAAGAAGCATGAGCAAAGAAGGTGAAACAAATAATTATGCAAGAGAGCTTTTGGAGAATTGTTCTTTATGTTATCAGGTTGACTGGGCCATTAGTTAAAGTTCTTCGATTGGTTGATGGGGAGAAAAGACCAGCTATGGGATACATTATGAAGCAATGGATATATCTAAAGAGACCATTTCCAAAAACTTTCTCAATAGAGAAGATTTTGAAATTATTGATGAAAGATGAAACTGCCAACTCCATGAGCCTTTGCATGCTTCTGGCCACTTTTTGAATCATGAGTTTCAGTACAAAGAACCTGAAGTGAATTGTGAAGAGGTTATGATAGGTTTATACAACACCATTGATAGGTTAGTTCCTGAAGTTGCATCTCAAAATCAGATACTTAATGAGCTAGATTATTTTAAGAGTGTTTCTGGACTCTTTGGCCATCCCATGGCGATAAGACAAAGCAACAAAGGCACCAGCTGAGTGGTGGATGTCTTATGGAGCATATACTCCAACACTTAGAGATTTTGCTGTAAAAGTTATAAACCTCACGTGTAGTGAAACAGGCTGTGAGAGAAATTAGAGTGTGTTTACGCATCTCCATACCAAGAAAAGGAATCACTTGACCCAAAACCGATTGAATGACATGGTTTTTGTTAACTATAATCGTGCTCTGAAACTGTGAGAATAGATAGATTTATATGTGAGGAAGTTGTAAGACAAGAGTATGGTCGATTTAGATGAAGAAGAATATAAGAAACCAGAGAGAATGGAGGAGAATCCGATGGAGAGTATAAGCAGAATGAAAGTGTTCTTGAGAGTGTTCTTGAGAGTATAAGAGATTCAGAGTGATTTTTGTGAGAGAGAGAGTAACCAGAGAATAATGGAGACTTAGAACACAGAATAATGAAGAAAAGAGGACTCCTCTCTCTTGCTTAATTTCGTGGTCAAGAGGGAGGCTTTATAGCCAAACACAACAAGTTGCCCTAGAGATTAAACAAAGAATATCTTGGGAGAGTATTAAACAATTATATCAGGAAGAGGACAAAGTCTGTTGTTGCAGCTGGGCGAGATGGGGACAGGTCCTAACAGCCATATTCCTTAAGCTCATTTGTGATCCCATTTGAATTCAAACTGAATTCCTTGGCGCCAACATTCTTCTTCTTTCTTGGCCGACATAAAGCTCACCCGGAGTATGCACATTGGTCTTGATTCTTTTACAAAAACTTTGCACCAAAGATTATCTTCAACCCTTGTTTGCACACTGATCTTTGGGTGTTTTGAGGCTGACCCGAACTTTGCACATCATTATCTTTCTTGAGCAAGATAATCTTTTTGTACAAACTTTGCACATCATTATCTTTGCACAATCTTTGCACAAGTGACCTTCACTCTCAACTGGTGCTTCTTCCTTCTTCATTCCAACACTCCCCCTCAAGCTTGACCATAGGAGATCCTTGGACAAGCTTGGAACCTTGAAGAAGCTCCCTCATTAAAAAACTTAGCCAGAAAACCCATTTGGGACAAAACCAGCTAAGGAAAAGAGTAGAGTTCTTCAAAGCCTAGGGATTGGCCAGTGAGCCTAAGGAACTTCAGAAAACTCATGGTGGAGTCATTAGGCTCTGGATCATGGCCTCAAATAATGGTACAAGTGTGAACTCTACAGCTTCCCCACATCAACATCTTGGATCACTTCTTTAGGCTGGTTGTGTCTCCCCCTTTCTTCTGACTACTCGCCACTTCAAGGAGTTTTAGAGACCACCAGCTTATGCTTCATAGATCACCAAGTAAGGTACCTGATACATTATCCCAAAGGTGCATCAGGTCTTGAGGAAATGCACTCATCACACTAAGCTCAATAACAATTTAAGTATAAGGACAATAATGAATGTATTGAGATGAGTTTAAGGTGCTTCCCTTTCATAAGTATGGTGGGGAGTGAAATCCACTTGAATTCCCCACTTGGTAAGACAATACTCAGATCATGGAAGCTCAATCGCATGCTTGGGACTGAGAATAATGAAGGACCAATCTTGCATTGGGACAGTGAGTTCCTTAAGTCTTCTTTGATCTGGTTTATGATGCAAGTGTGAACTCTACAGCTTGCCAATGGCTTGTGGCGGCTGGATCTTCAGGATTGCTTCTTCAGTACCCCTCCTCAAGCTTGATCCAGAGAGTATAGGGAAGGACCAAGCGTGGAAGTGAGCAAGACTGAGCTAGGACCAGGAGCGCATCACCCCAACAGCTGCGCTTAAGTCAACCAGTTCCTCCTCCCTTGATCTCCTCTCCACTGCCTAGAACAACTCTTCCTTGTGTGTCTCTTGGAACCAGGAGCTCAACAACCGAATGGCCTGCGCTTAAATCAACCGGTTCTCTACACACAAGTTGTCTCTCCATAGTCAGGAATATACATCATGTGTAGGCTCTGAATCAAACAGGAATATACATCATGTGTAGGCTCTGATACCATGTGAGAATAGATAGATTTATGTGTGAGGAAGTTGTAAAACAAGAGTATGGTCGATTTAGATGAAGAAGAATATAAGAAACCAGAGAGAATGGAGGAGAATCCGATGGAGAGTATAAGCAGAATGAAAGTGTTCTTGAGAGTATAAGAGATTCAGAGTGATTTTCGTGAGAGAGAGAGTAACCATAGAATAATGGAGACTTAGAACAGAGAATAATGAAGAAAAGAGGACTCCTCTCTCTTGCTTAATTTTGTGGTCAAGAGGGAGGCTTTATAGCCAAACACAACAAGTTGCCCTAGAGATTAAACAAAGAATATCTTGGGAGAGTATTAAACAATTATATCAGGAAGAGGACAAGGTCTGTTGCTGCAGCTGGGCAAGATGGGACAGGTCCTAACAGCCATATTCCTTAAGCTCATATGTGATCCCATTTGAATTCAAACTGAATTCCTTGGCGCCAACCTTCTTCTTCTTTCTTGGCCGACATAAAGCTCACCCGGAGTATGCACATTGGTCTTGATTCTATTACACAAACTTTGCACCAAAGATTATCTTCAACCCTTGTTTTGCACATTGATCTTTGGGTGTTTTGAGGCTGACCCGAACTTTGCACATCATTATCTTTCTTGTGCAAATCTTGTGCAAGATAATCTTTTTGTACAAACTTTGCACATCATTATCTTTGCACAATCTTTGCACAAGTGACCTTCACTCTCAACTGGTGCTTCTTCCTTCTTCATTCCTACAGAAACATCGTTACAATCTCAAAGTTACAATTGATCCCATTGACCTAGAATACATTGATGAGTGTAATGAGTGCCTGGTAGGAAAAATGGATGATGATGATGATGACTTTGTTGATCTAGTGTTTGCAGATGATGATTTAAAATGGCAATTGGTAAGCAAGGCATCTGGAGCCACTGAGCCTAGTTACCCTACTAGAGCATCTTCAAGTAAGAGTGAAAGAGGAAAGAACTAATCCTCAAGTTCAACTACAGGTCAAAGAGCTTTTCAAAGGTCATCACTATCTCTAATGATGTTGATTGATGAGGATGATGAGAATGAATTGAAGAAGATGTTGGAAATGAAGCTGATAAGTATGTGGACGTTGATGAGTATGAAGGAAGCAACAAATTTGATTCTCTGTTTTAAGATTTATTGGTTTAATTTTCTGTTTTAAGACTTTGTTGATTTGACTGTCTTTTGGTTTGATTCTCTGATTTTTAAGATTTTGTTGGGGTCAATTTTCTGTTTTGAATTTTGTTTTATGAAGACTTGTTTTTTTCTCAAAAAATTAACACTTGAGGATAATGACGAAAATTAGAAAAACATGAATAATTTCTATAACCTAACATTAATCTTACGTGTAGGTTCAGATTACGCCTTATCTTGGCAAGACATGCCCAAACGACGTTATAAATTTGAGGCAAGCTTGACCTTTCCATCGCTTCAAGGGTTGAGACATTATTTTAAACCCATAACAGATATCATAAATAACACTTATTTAGATTTGTCACAAAAATAATATTTATTAATCAACAAAAACACTAATTTAACTTATATTCTAAACTTTAACTTTAATCTCGCTCCTTGAATATTAAACTTATAATCACTAAACTCCAACCTAAATAAAAAAAAATAGAATTTTCTTTTAATTTTTAGTGAATGCCTATTTTTTGATTTTCTATTTTGCGTGCATTTTCTAAAACAAAAATCTAATTTAATGGTATTTCTTATATAATAAAGTAGTTTATAAAAAGGGTTGAAGAGCCGATCGATTAATAACGACGTATCGAATCATAGCGATCAGTTCAGAGGTTAAAACTGAATGGTTGACAAAAAAAAAAAAAAAAAAAACTGAATGAAATCAAAACCTAAGAACTTCGGTCTGCTCGGTTTCATTTGGTTTAGACAGAACGCGCCAGGCCTGGTATTGCGAAATGAAATTTGATTTGGTGCATGCCTTTTGCTATACAAAAGGGCCCAAGCCCAATTAAACATTTAAGCCCTAGACAATGAATATAAAACGCCGCCTCTTATCATTTCTAGGAGTAACCAGATAGAAGACGAACCCCAAAAGATGCAGATCTTCGTGAAAACCCTAACCGGCAAGACCATCACCCTCGAGGTCGAGTCCTCCGACACCATCGACAATGTCAAGGCCAAGATCCAAGACAAAGAAGGTATCCCTCCGGATCAGCAGCGTTTGATCTTCGCCGGTAAACAGCTCGAAGATGGTCGTACTTTGGCTGACTACAACATCCAGAAAGGTCCAACCTTTATGTTCTAATCATCTCAATTCATTCATTCAAGTCCGAATCAGCACAAACTCAGTTCGAAATGTTATTGTCTGTTTTCAGAATCAACTCTTCATCTTGTGTTGAGGCTTAGGGGAGGTATCATTGAGCCTTCTTTGATGGCGTTGGCTCGTAAGTACAACCAAGACAAGATGATTTGTCGCAAGTAAGCTTTCAAGTCTTCTTCTCACTTACTTGTTTTGTAGATTTAGTTTGTTCTGTGATAGGATTTAGGGAATTAACTTAGCTTCTCAAGCAAATTAACAATGCGTGCGAGGTTATAAATGTTCCCAATATTAATATCCCATTCTCTAAACTTTGTCAGCTGGTCAAATTTTTCATCTTTCCAGATGATTTTCTTGAATGGTACATCTATTAAAACGTCATTGATTAGATCGTATGTTCATCGCAGTGTGTTGAACTGTCTAGCTTGTGAATCCTGATTGCTAAAATTGCATCTTTTCGTATGTGTTTTCATATAATAGATAAACTTTGTTACTGATTTGGTTGTTATGTCGTTTGATTTAAGATGTCTCAATGTTTACAATGTCCTTAGTTGAGATTGTCGTTAACTAATGATATGTCTGCGATTAGGTGCTATGCTCGTCTTCATCCAAGAGCTGTCAACTGCAGGAAGAAGAAGTGTGGCCATAGCAACCAGGTTTGCTTTTGTTACCTTTTTTTTTCTTTGCATCTTTTCTTTATATGCTCAATAAATGACTAACGTTTGATTGTTATCTAATTATCAGTTGAGGCCTAAGAAGAAGATCAAGTAGACTCGTTTCAAGAATCCATCTTGTTTGTCTTTTTTTTTTAATGTCTTGGCCAACGTTGTTTATTTCAGCACTATTATGTTATGTTGACAGATTTTATCAGTAAAAGGATTTGGTTTTCTTATAGTTATTTGTTTCATTTATACCGTATTGCTCATGCTTTTTTCTGATTGTATCTTGTATCATAGACGTTGAGATAATGTCTATTATCATAAATGAATGTTGCCGTAATGTTGACATGAGCTATGCTGCAAGTACTTGGAAGAGTAAAGTCTTCAGTTAAAGGAGTTTGAAATTGCAAACAAATATTCACACTAGTAAAATATCACGTCTTTGTAACAACAAGTGTAAAATCTTTAGTTTACAGCAGAGAGTGAGTAAGAAAACTACTTTAGGTATGATTCGACAAGGCGGTAACTTTGAAGAGAAGGAAACAAGTGAGCTAGGATGTTTCACTGGGTTCAGTCTTTCAAAGTTGTCTAAATTAAAAACTCACTTACTGCTAAGCATGGAGGATACAATTGGAGGATAATAATGTAGATATGCTCGATTCAAACTCAACCTAAAAGCTATAAAACAGAAAGATCATGCTTAGTCCTAGCCCTAACTTCAAGATTCATACTCGCAGTAGGATCATAACGTAAGAACCTAAAAGCATACTCCACTCTTTCCAAGCTGCTAATTTTACGACATGGGGAATTGGAAGAGAAAGAGAGGAGGTGGCAAAGCATAGAAGAGTCTTGGTCTGAAACGGCGTCGGTTAGATACTCAGTGATTCGCCGGTGGGCTTCCCCCATACTAACATACGCCATTCTCAACTTCTAAGAAAAAAAAACGAAAAAGGAAATTGACAAATTACAGAGCATAAAACGACGACGTATATTATGTATACACCGTGGAAAAAGAACCGATTCGGTTTAGGTTGATTTTATAAGAATGCAAGACCGGTTCGATTACAAAAACATAACCGTTAGGAGAGACGGCAAATTATCAAAAGCAATATATACAATGAAAAGAAAACATTTTCTCCCGAATCAATTAATCTCTCTCCATAACCTAGTTTCGTATCTCTCTCTTCTTTCATGAACTCTTCAATCCAGAGCTTTC
Source organism: Moricandia moricandioides (assembly GCA_905132885.1). Lineage (NCBI taxonomy): Eukaryota > Viridiplantae > Streptophyta > Magnoliopsida > Brassicales > Brassicaceae > Moricandia > Moricandia moricandioides. The sequence continues at coordinate 79,396 of CAJHQQ010000935.1, read as the reverse complement.
TGAAACAGATTAAGTAAGTTTGATCTCTTCAAATCGTAAATCGTAAAACCTCCGATCGCAATTTTGTTTCTAAGCGTTTCCTTTTCTTGTTCGCCTTGAACCGATCTGGCTGGTTAGGGTTTCTTGTTCGCTTGGAATCGATCTGACTGGTTAGGGTTCTTGTTCGCCTGAAACCGATGTAGCTGGTTAGGGTTTCTCGCTCGCCGTCGATGTTAGGGTTCTTGTCTATGTTAGATGCGTATAAATCCTTCTTATGTCGCGATTTTGTGTTAGGGTTTCCAAAATTGTTCAAATCTTACACTGAAACCGAACCATGTATGTCTCTCTCTGTCTATGTTAGGGTTTCGTGTAACTCATGTACCAAACCCTGTCGCTTTTCTGTTCTTCATCGACGGTAACCATTTCTTCATGTACCAAACCCTGTTGGTATCATCTGTTTACTGTTCGTAGCTTCTTTTATACTCACCTCTTTGATTTATATCTTGTTCCTTTGCAGTTTTATAGGATAAACAGAGAATAAGGCTTCAAGAACAAGATTCAAGTGATGAAGCGTAATGAAGGAGATTGGTGTGATGACAAGAAGGCTGAGTTAGAGCAGATGACAGAACATTACCTCCAAAGCAACCTGTGATGAAAACAAGGGTATGTATTTCTAATGCCTTAGTGTTACACGTGCATTTACTACCATTACGTAGGAGGAGTTCCTAAAAATTGCAGTGATCTTTGTTGGGGTTTCGTGTAACTCATGTACCAAACCCTATCGTTTTTCTGATCTTCATTGACGGTTACCAGTTCTTCATGTACCAAACCCTGTTGTTATCATCTGTTTACTGTTCGTAGCTTCTTTTATACTCACCTCTTTGATTTATATCTTGTTCCTTTGCAGTTTTATAGGATAAACAGAGAATAAGGCTTCAAGAACAAGATTCAAGTGATGAAGCGTAATGAAGGAGATTGGTGTGATGACAAGAAGGCTGAGTTAGAGCAGATGACAGAACATTACCTCCAAAGCAACCTGTGATGAAAACAAGGGTATGTATTTCTAATGCCTTAGTGTTACACGTGCATTTACTACCATTACGTAGGAGTTTCTGAAAATTGCAGTGATCTTTGTTGGGGTTTCGTGTAACTCATGTACCAAACCCTATCGTTTTTCTGATCTTCATTGACGGTTACCAGTTCTTCATGTACCAAACCCTGTTGTTATCATCTGTTTACTGTTCGTAGCTTCTTTTATACTCACCTCTTTGATTTATATCTTGTTCCTTTGCAGTTTTATAGGATAAACAGAGAATAAGGCTTCAAGAACAAGATTCAAGTGATGAAGCGTAATGAAGGAGATTGGTGTGATGACAAGAAGGCTGAGTTAGAGCAGATGACAGAACATTACCTCCAAAGCAACCTGTGATGAAAACAAGGGTATGTATTTCTAATGCCTTAGTGTTACACGTGCATTTACTACCATTACGTAGGAGTTCCTGAAAATTGCAGTGATCTTTGTTGGGGTTTCGTGTAACTCATGTACCAAACCCTGTCGTTTTTCTGATCTTCATTGACGGTTACCAGTTCTTCATGTACCAAACCCTGTTGTTATCATCTATTTACTGTTCGTAGCTTCTTTTATACTCACCTCTTTGATTTATATCTTGTTCCTTTGCAGTTTTATAGGATAAACAGAGAATAAGGCTTCAAGAACAAGATTCAAGTGATGAAGCGTTTGGTGATGAGACGCAAATGAAGGAGATTGGTGTGATGACAAGAAGGCTGAGTTAGAGCAGATGACAGAACATTACCTCCAAAGCAACCTGTGATGAAAACAAGGGTATGTATTTCTAATGCCTTAGTGTTACACGTGCATTTACTACCATTACGTAGGAGTTCCTGAAAATTGCAGTGATCTTTGTTGGGGTTTCGTGTAACTCATGTACCAAACCCTGTCGTTTTTCTGATCTTCATTGACGGTTACCAGTTCTTCATGTACCAAACCCTGTTGGTATCATCTGTTTACTGTTCGTAGCTTCTTTTATACTCACCTCTTTGATTTATATCTTGTTCCTTTGCAGTTTTATAGGATAAACAGAGAATAAGGCTTCAAGAACAAGATTCAAGTGATGAAGCGTTTGGTGATGAGACGCAAATGAAGGAGATTGGTGTGATGACAAGAAGGCTGAGTTAGAGCAGATGACAGAACATTACCTCCAAAGCAACCTGTGATGAAAACAAGGGTATGTATTTCTAATGCCTTAGTGTTACACGTGCATTTACTACCATTACGTAGGAGTTCCTGAAAATTGCAGTGATCTTTGTTGGGGTTTCGTGTAACTCATGTACCAAACCCTGTCGTTTTTCTGATCTTCATTGACGGTTACCAGTTCTTCATGTACCAAACCCTGTTGGTATCATCTGTTTACTGTTCGTAGCTTCTTTTATACTCACCTCTTTGATTTATATCTTGTTCCTTTGCAGTTTAATAGGATAAACAGAGAATAAGGCTTCAAGAACAAGATTCAAGTGATGAAGCGTTTGGTGATGAGACGCAAATGAAGGAGATTGGTGTGATGACAAGAAGGCTGAGTTAGAGCAGATGACAGAACATTACCTCCAAAGCAACCTGTGATGAAAACAAGGGTATGTATTTCTAATGCCTTAGTGTTACACGTGCATTTACTACCATTACGTAGGAGTTCCTGAAAACTGCAGTGATCTTTGTTGGGGTTGTTGGGGTTTCGTGTAACTCATGTACCAAACCCTGTCGTTTTTCTGATCTTCATTGACGGTTACCAGTTCTTCATGTACCAAACCCTGTTGTTATCATCTGTTTACTGTTCGTAGCTTCTTTTATACTCACCTCTTTGATTTATATCTTGTTCCTTTTCAGTTTTATAGGATAAACAGAGAATAAGGCTTCAAGAACAAGATTCAAGTGATGAAGCGTTTGGTGATGAGACGCAAATGAAGGAGATTGGTGTGATGACAAGAAGGCTGAGTTAGAGCAGATGACAGAACATTACCTCCAAAGCAACCTGTGATGAAAACAAGGGTATGTATTTCGAATGCCTTAGTGTTACACGTGCATTTACTACCATTACGTAGGAGGAGTTCCTGAAAATTGCAATGATCTTTGTTGGGCTTGACACCGTCTCTCTGAGGCATAATTCTCTGTATGTCCCCCTTTTTTTTTTTATTTTGAAGCGCTTTTGTTTTGAGATTCTTTCGGTGATGTCTTGAGATTTTTAAATGAGGATTCCTTTTAACTGTTTTTGATTTGACTACGATATTCCTCTTTTAAACAGGACTTTGAAGCTTTTTGTTTTCTTATTGTTTTATCGGAACCAAGAGATTAGGTAGACGTTCTTCTAATGGTTTACCAATTCTTGTTTCGGCATTGTTTTGTTATTTTTTTCCAAACCCACAAAAGAAATCATAGACATACACTAATCTAATAGTGCTCTGTTAGATTCTTATTTGGGAACATTGTTTTGGTTTTGTTTTTCAAACCCCCAAAAAGATCATAGACAGACACTAATCTAATAGTGCTCTGTTAGATTCTTATTTGGGAACATTGTTTTGGTTTTGTTTTGGTTTTGTTTTGGTTTTGTTTTGGTTTGGTTTTTCAAACCCCCAAAAAGATCATAGACAGACACTACTAATCTAATAGTGTTCTGTCAGATTCTTAATTGGGAACATTGTCCCTTGCTGCCTCTAGAAGAAAATTATGCCATCCCCTATAGCAAGATTGTAAATGGACCGAGAATATGGGTTGGTGGTGCATGTATAAAGACGGATGTTAGGGGATGGCAAATAAGAGCATGCGTTTCAGTAGTCTTTAAGACAAAAGACTTTTAGTACCCACGGCTTGACCCCGAATCTGTTTTCAGTTATTTGAATGGTTGCGGTTTGAGAAAGTCTTAAGACAAAGACTATAACTGAAAACAGATTCCTGAACATTGTCCCTTGCTGCCTCTAGAAGAAAATTATGCCATCCCCTATAGCAAGATTGTAAATGGACCGAGAATATGGGTTGGTGGTGCATGTATAAAGACGGATGTTAGGGGATGGCAAATAAGAGCATGCGTTTCAGTAGTCTTTAAGACAAAAGACTTTTAGTACCCACGGCTTGACCCCGAATCTGTTTTCAGTTATTTGAATGGTTGCGGTTTGAGAAAGTCTTAAGACAAAGACTATAACTGAAAACAGATTCCTTACCCACGGCTTACAAGTCTTAAAGAAAAAATACTTTTAGTACCCACGGCTTGACCCGTAATCTGTTTTCAGTTGTTTGAATGGTTATGGTTTGAGAAAGTCTTAAGACAAAGACTATAACTGAAAACAGATTCCTTACCCACGGCTTACAAAGACAATGAAAATGTGGGGGTTGTAAGACTTGTTGGATTGGAAATAACGACCAACAGCCCATAAATAAAGTCATTAGTGGATGGAAAATAAGACCACACGTCTTACAAGTCTTTAAGACAAAAGACTTTTAGTACCCACGGCTTGACCCGAAATCTGTTTTCAGTTATTTGAATGGTTATGGTTTGAGAAAGTCTTAAGACAAAGACTATAACTGAAAACAGATTCCTTACCCACGGCTTACAAAGACAAAGAAAATGTGGGGTTTTAAGACTTGTTGGATTGGAAATAACGACCAACAGCCCATAAATAAAGTTATTAGTGGATGGAAAATAAGACCACACGTCTTACAAGTCTTTAAGACAAAAGACTTTTTGTACCCACGGCTTGACCCGTAATCTGTTTTCAGTTATTTGAATGGTTATGGTTTGAGAAAGTCTTAAGACAAAGACTATAACTGAAAACAGATTCCTTACCCACGGCTTACAAAGACAAAGAAAATGTGGGGTTTTAAGACTTGTTGGATTGGAAATAACGACCAACAGCCCATAAATAAAGTCATTAGTGGATGGAAAATAAGACCACACGTCTTACAAGTCTTTAAGACAAAAGACTTTTAGTACCCACGGCTTGACCCGTAATCTGTTTTCAGTTATTTGAATGGTTATGGTTTGAGAAAGTCTTAAGACAAAGACTATAACTGAAAACAGATTCCTTACCCACGGCTTACAAAGACAAAGAAAATGTGGGGTTTTAAGACTTGTTGGATTGGAAATAACGACCAACAACCCATAAATAAAGTCATTAGTGGATGGAAAATAAGACCACACGTCTTACAAGTCTTTAAGACAAAAGACTTTTAGTACCCACGGCTTGACCCGAAATCTGTTTTAAGTTATTTGTATGGTTATGGTTTGAGAAAGTCTTAAGACAAAGACTATAACTGAAAACAGATTCCTTACCCACGTTAACCCACGGCTTACAAGTCTTAAAGAAAAAATACTTTTAGTACCCACGGCTTGACCCGTAATCTGTTTTCAGTTATTTGAATGGTTATGGTTTGAGAAAGTCTTAAGACAAAGACTATAACTGAAAACAGATTCCTTACCCACGGCTTACAAAGACAATGAAAATGTGGGGGTTGTAAGACTTGTTGGATTGGAAATAACGACCAACAGCCCATAAATAAAGTCATTAGTGGATGGAAAATAAGACCACACGTCTTACAAGTCTTTAAGACAAAAGACTTTTAGTACCCACGGCTTGACCCGAAATCTGTTTTCAGCTATTTGAATGGTTATGGTTTGAGAATGTCTTAAGACAAAGACTATAACTGAAAACAGATTCCTTACCCACGGCTTACAAAGACAAAGAAAATGTGGGGTTTTAAGACTTGTTGGATTGGAAATAACGACCAACAGCCCATAAATAAAGTTATTAGTGGATGGAAAATAAGACCACACGTCTTACAAGTCTTTAAGACAAAAGACTTTTAGTACCCACGGCTTGACCCGTAATCTGTTTTCAGTTATTTGAATGGTTATGGTTTGAGAAAGTCTTAAGACAAAGACTATAACTGAAAACAGATTCCTTACCCACGGCTTACAAAGACAAAGAAAATGTGGGGTTTTAAGACTTGTTGGATTGGAAATAACGACCAACAGCCCATAAATAAAGTTATTAGTGGATGGAAAATAAGACCACACGTCTTACAAGTCTTTAAGACAAAAGACTTTTAGTACCCACGGCTTGACCCGTAATCTGTTTTCAGTTGTTTGAATGGTTATGGTTTGAGAATGTCTTAAGACAAAGACTATAACTGAAAACAGATTCCTTACCCACGGCTTACAAAGACAATGAAAATGTGGGGGTTGTAAGACTTGTTGGATTGGAAATAACGACCAACAGCCCATAAATAAAGTCATTAGTGGATGGAAAATAAGACCACACGTCTTACAAGTCTTTAAGACAAAAGACTTTTAGTACCCACGGCTTGACCCGAAATCTGTTTTCAGCTATTTGAATGGTTATGGTTTGAGAATGTCTTAAGACAAAGACTATAACTGAAAACAGATTCCTTACCCACGGCTTACAAAGACAAAGAAAATGTGGGGTTTTAAGACTTGTTGGATTGGAAATAACGACCAACAGCCCATAAATAAAGTTATTAGTGGATGGAAAATAAGACCACACGTCTTACAAGTCTTTAAGACAAAAGACTTTTAGTACCCACGGCTTGACCCGTAATCTGTTTTCAGTTATTTGAATGGTTATGGTTTGAGAAAGTCTTAAGACAAAGACTATAACTGAAAACAGATTCCTTACCCACGGCTTACAAAGACAAAGAAAATGTGGGGTTTTAAGACTTGTTGGATTGGAAATAACGACCAACAGCCCATAAATAAAGTCATTAGTGGATGGAAAATAAGACCACACGTCTTACAAGTCTTTAAGACAAAAGACTTTTAGTACCCACGGCTTGACCCGAAATCTGTTTTAAGTTATTTGTATGGTTATGGTTTGAGAAAGTCTTAAGACAAAGACTATAACTGAAAACAGATTCCTTACCCACGTTAACCCACGGCTTACAAGTCTTAAAGAAAAAATACTTTTAGTACCCACGGCTTGACCCGTAATCTGTTTTCAGTTATTTGAATGGTTATGGTTTGAGAAAGTCTTAAGACAAAGACTATAACTGAAAACAGATTCCTTACCCACGGCTTACAAAGACAAAGAAAATGTGGGGGTTTTAAGACTTGTTGGATTGGAAATAACGACCAACATCCCATAAATAAAGTCATTAGTGGATGGAAAATAAGACCACACGTCTTACAAGTCTTTAAGACAAAAGACTTTTAGTACCCACGGCTTGACCCGTAATCTGTTTTCAGTTATTTGAATGGTTATGGTTTGAGAAAGTCTTAAGACAAAGACTATAACTGAAAACAGATTCCTTACCCACGACTTACAAAGACAAAGAAAATGTGGGGGTTTTAAGACTTGTTGGATTGGAAATAACGACCAACAACCCATAAATAAAGTCATTAGTGGATGGAAAATAAGACCACACGTCTTACAAGTCTTTAAGACAAAAGACTTTTAGTACCCACGGCTTGACCCGGAATCTGTTTTCAGTTATTTGTATGGTTATGGTTTGAGAAAGTCTTAAGACAAAGACTATAACTGAAAACAGATTCCTTACCCACGGCTTAACCCACGGCTTACAAGTCTTAAAGAAAAAATACTTTTAGTACCCACGGCTTGACCTGTAATCTGTTTTCAGTTATTTGAATGGTTATGGTTTGAGAAAGTCTTAAGACAAAGACTATAACTGAAAACAGATTCCTTACCCACGGCTTACAAAGACAAAGAAAATGTGGGGTTTTAAGACTTGTTGGATTGGAAATAACGACCAACAGCCCATAAATAAAGTCATTAGTGGATGGAAAATAAGACCACACGTCTTACAAGTCTTTAAGACAAAAGACTTTTAGTACCCACGACTTGACCCGTAATCTGTTTTCAGTTATTTGAATGGTTATGGTTTGAGAAAGTCTTAAGACAAAGACTATAACTGAAAACAGATTCCTTACCCACGGCTTACAAAGACAAAGAAAATGTGGGGTTTTAAGACTTGTTGGATTGGAAATAACGACCAACAACCCATAAATAAAGTCATTAGTGGATGGAAAATAAGACCACACGTCTTACAAGTCTTTAAGACAAAAGACTTTTAGTACCCACGGCTTGACCCGGAATCTGTTTTAAGTTATTTGTATGGTTATGGTTTGAGAAAGTCTTAAGACAAAGACTATAACTGAAAACAGATTCCTTACCCACGGCTTACAAAGACAAAGAAAATGTGGGGTTTTAAGACATGTTGGATTGGAAATAACGACCAACAGCCCATAAATAAAGTCATTAGTGGATGGAAAATAAGACCACACGTCTTACAAGTCTAAGACAAAAGACTTTTAGTACCCACGGCTTGACCCGAAATCTGTTTTCAGTTATTTGAATGGTTATGGTTTGAGAAAGTCCTAAGACAAAGACTATAACTGAAAACAGGTTCCCCCACGGCTTACAAGTCTTTAAGACAAAAGACTTTTAGTACCCACGGCTTAACCCGTAATCTGTTTTCAGTTATTTAAATGGTTATGGTTTGAGAAAGTCTTAAGACAAAGACTCTAACTGAAAACAGACTCCTTACCCACGGCTTACAAGTCTTAAAGAAAAAACTTTTAGTACCCACGGCTTGACCCGTAATCGGTTTTCAGTTATTTGAATGGTTATGGTTTGAGAAAGTCTTAAGACAAAGACTATAACTGAAAACAGATTCCTTGCCCACGGCTTACAAAGACAAAGAAAATGTGGGGGTTTTAAGACTTGTTGGATTGGAAATAAACGACCAACAACCCATAAAAAAGTCATTAGTGGATGGAAAATAAGACCACACGTCTTACAAGTCTTTAAGACAAAAGACTTTTAGTACCCACGGCTTGACCCGGAATCTGTTTTCAGTTATTTGAATGGTTATGGTTTGAGAAAGTCTTAAGACAAAGACTATAACTGAAAACAGACTCCTTACCCACGGCTTAAAGAAAAAATACTTTTAGTACCCACGGCTTGACCCGGAATCTGTTTTCAGTTATTTGAATGGTTATGGTTTGAGAAAGTCTTGAGACAAAGTCTATAACTGAAAACAGGTTCCTTACCCACAGCTTACAAGTCTTTAAGACAAAAGACTTTTAGTACCCACGGCTTGACCCGGAATCTGTTTTCAGTTATTTGAATGGTTATGGTTTGAGAAAGTCTTAAGACAAAGACTATAACTGAAAACAGACTCCTTACCCACGGCTTAAAGAAAAAATACTTTTAGTACCCACGGCTTGACCCGGAATCTGTTTTCAGTTATTTGAATGGTTATGGTTTGAGAAAGTCTTAAGACAAAGATTATAACTGAAAACAGGTTCCTTACCCACAGCTTACAAGTCTTTAAGACAAAAGACTTTTAGTACTCACGGCTTGACCCGTAATCTGTTTTCTGTTATTTGAATGGTTATGGTTTGAGAAAGTCTTAAGACAAAGACTATAACTGAAAACAGATTCCTTGCCCACGGCTTACAAAGACAAAGAAAATGTGGGGGTTTTAAGACTTGTTGGATTGGAAATAAACGACCAACAACCCATAAAAAAGTCATTAGTGGATGGAAGCACACGGCTTACAAGTCTTAGGACAAAAGACTTCTATTTCCCACCCACGGCTTTCTAAAATCTGTTGTAGATTATATGGATGGATAGAGTAATGACCAACGGCTTAAGAAGATCTCAAGAGAGAGACTACTAATTGAAAACAGGTTCCTTATTTCACTACTCATGGCTTACAAAAGACAGAGATCGGTAAAAAGATTTGTTGGATGGAAACATAGTGCGAAAGACAATGACAATGAGGCAGTTCTAAACTTGCTGGATGGGAATTAACGACCAGCTTCTTAGTACAAGTCGTTAGGGGATGGCAAATAAAACCAAACAGTTTATAAGTCTCAAGGCAAAAGACTATGATTTATTACCCACGGCTTTTCCAGATCTGTTTTCAGTTATTTGAATGGAATGGAGTTAACGACCACGGTTTGAGAATGTCTTAAGACAGAGACTACAAACTGAAAACCGATTCCTTATTGTAATATCCACGGACTATGGATCAGTAAAAAGACTTGTTGGAGGAATACATAATACATTAGTCTTTAGACGAAGACAATGACAATTAGCCAGTTTAATGACTTGCTGGATGGAAATAAACGACCCTGGCTTAAAAGTCTTAAGACGAAAGACTTTGGGTTACTACCCACGGCTTTACCCAAATCTGTTTTCAGTTATTTGAATGGAATGGAGTTATTAACGACCAATGGGTTGAGAAAGTCTTTAAGACAAAGACAAATAACCGAAAACAGATTCCTTAGTTTACCACCCACAGATTATAAGACTTGCTGGATGGAAATAAGCGACTAGCAGCCCATATAAGTTATTAGTTGATGGGAAATAACACCATACAATTTACAAGTCTTTAAGACAAAAGACTTGTTTTACTACCCAGGGCTTTCAGTATTCTGTTTTTGATCTATGGATGGATGGAGTAATGACCAACGCTTAAGAAAGTCTTAAGACAGGCTACAAATTAAAAACAGATTCCTTAACTACTCATGGCTTACAAAAAAAGACTTGTTGGATGGAAATCTATTACAATAGGGCAGTCAGTTTTTAGAGTTGTGGACATCCATAAAAGGAACAAAGTGGGCATACTACGTAAGTAAAGACTAATTATTTTTATTTCCTCAGGTCTGTTCTTCAGAGGGAGTGATATTGTTTGAGAGATTCTGAAGAGATTTCAAATGTAGCAGACGTTTGTGAAAGGTACGTTCTTTTCAAACCTCTTTGTAACTAGTTTAGTCTCATGTAGTTTACTTCTTGCTTGACTCTAGAACCTATACGATTATCCAGTAAACCCCTTTGTTGAACATTCTGGGCAAATGACATTCACGTAGCTGTATAAGTAATTTTGGTTGTCATATGAGCTTCCTACATTTCACATTTTGCATTCATTTGGTTGTTGTATGCACATTTTGCATCATGTGTTTACACTTTTGCATTCTACATTTTACAATACATACTGCATTTTGCATCATTTATAGTTCAGCATTGAGCGTCTAACATTCTGCATTATGCATCATTTCTTTACACTTATGGGTTTGATAGGAGAAAATACTCTTTATTACTTGTAAAACGTTACAATCTCAATACGTGATTGAGTCCAATATACATGTATATTCAAGCCTGCCCATTGTTCTCCTAAAACCCGTATTTATACTCAGCCTAGCTCGTAACTAATTCTAATAGAATCAGTTACTCGACGTCCACGCCAGCTTCCGGTGTAACGGTCTCCACGTCATCCTTCTTGTTGAGGCGGGCTTCTGTATATGTTTCTCCATTAACTCCTCTTTCCAACTCTGCCTAAAGTATCTTCTCCAAGGCTTATCAATACCCCCCCCCTCCTCCCCAATCACATTGAGCTTGTCCTCAAGCTCACATAGAGGAAATTCTCTACGCAAATCCTTCGCTCGAATCCAAGATCTCTCATGGACCGGTAAACCCCTCCAATGTATAGAGCTTCGAGATACCCTTCCTCATCATATCTAGAGCTAATGATATCCTCCGACTGTAGGATGAGTAAAGCGCCTGAACCTGGACACTTGATCCAATAAGGTTCCTATATTTCTGCAACACCCAAACCCGATCGACTAGGCCACGGTCGAAGCGTCACGTCGCTCGGTTCATACATTGACCAAACCTCTAGGTTTTTTGCCTTTAATTATAATTTTGCCTAAAGACATGAGCTATCAAAAATCTTAGCTAAAGACCATCTTAGTAATTTCCTAGCTTAGATCATTTCTATTTACACACTGCAGAATATTCTTATCTAACCCTTGATCTAATCCAATCAAGTACTCGTCCGGTTTAATTGTCTAAGACATGGTTAGTTCACTTAACTACCATTCAATTTATAGAACAATCCTTGGACAATTCCAATCACACTGATCTGAGGTTCCATTCCCTAAACCATTCAACCAGTATACTACATGATAATTCATACCTTTGCCATCTCCACATAATTTAGTAGTTTATCGGTCCAACTGTTCCATCTAACCGAGATAGTACATCCAGCTCATCGAGTTGATACACTTGAGCTGAGTTAGGAATGAGCTGTGCCCAACTGGTTGAGCTAGTATAGCCAGCTAGATATGGTACATTTGAGCTGAGGTAACACTGAGCTATCTCCAATTTTCATGTACCTTTTTCAGTTCTTATACACTTTGACCAGCTGCCTTGAGCTCATTTTCACCTACTTGCATATACATGAACCCTCCCTTTGGTACTTAGTCATTCAATCAACTATCTCCACTGATCGAGTTACCATATAAAAGTCTTCTACACCTCCATCTCTTCTTAGTTCATGCACCATCGAGCATATCCTTGCCTTAACGATTACCACATTATGTCCAACCACGGAACTCACAATGCTCAACAGCTCCTAATTCAGTCAACCAACCACCCCACATGAATTTGAGCAGGTGAGAACTTACTCATATCCTATCGGCCATACTCAGACTACCATTTAAGACATCCGACGTTACTTAACCAACACAAGGGTAGTCTGATCTCAGGCGATATAACCCCTTCGCCAAACCATCCATTGACTATCCATGTTCTGGTCCAAAATTGACATCTTCCAAACATGCTCCAAATACTAATTAAAATTCACTAAAAATCTTGATAAATCCTCACTAAGAGATTCCCATGATCAAAATCCAATGAATCCACCCAGACCACACTGATCCCGATCATGATCAGTCCGGACAAGGCCAATGACTATGTTCATGGACCGGCCAAGCTTTGGTCCAGTGCCATTGAGTCTAAACCACCAGAAACAACCAAAATATAGAGGAACAAAGATATATCGGTAAGGAAAAAAAGAAGAGATGGATCTGGTCTTTACCAAACCGCATAGTCCTAACCGATCCATTCCTCGGTCAATCGGACCACTTCTATAACCAATCCACTGGTTCTTGATCCAACCTATTAGGACTGACTCAAGGCCTTATCCCAATAGACAATACAAGCCCAATAAACCCACAAATATTCCCTTACCAACACGAAGGTCATCTGATCCACCGGCTAAGTCCCATCGAACCATTCGTCCAATCGGCTATGAACTATGGTACGTGGTTGTTTTCACTCGGACATGACCTAAGCTCTTTACCAAGCCAGTTTCGACACCAAACCACACCATTCCTCACGCAAATTCAAAGTAGGATATGAAGTGAAAGTAATTAAAACATAGAAGGAAGAGGTTGGATACAACCAATGCAAAATCGACCCAACAATCCGATTGGACCGATCGATTATTGTGGGCGATGGTTCCATGACCACCCTTAATACCTTGAACGTGTGATCTGGACCCTTGAATCCCTTTTGTAACACTTTATTGCCTCTGGTTCTTATTCCAGTCGGCCTTTCCTTTCCATAATCGATCTCCACCCTGTTGATGATGAACCACATCAATATCAACCTTGTATGGTCTCTCTCTCTCTCTCTCTCTCTCTCTCTCTCTCTCTCTCTCTCTCTCTCTCTCTCTCTCTCTCTCTCTCTCTCTCTCTCTCTTACTCATGAAAAACATATATTATTTTCGTGCACAGAGTCCTTTATTCATAGAGGAAGGCGTGAGTAACTACCTATACTAAGGAGACACCCTTTTGTGGGTGAATGGGCACCTTTCGATCTCATTGCATCTTTTCAGCCATAACTGCTCCCACATACACCCTTTTGCCTATATTCATCCTCTAGCAGATTCCAGATGAACCTAAACACATTCTTAAGGCCCTGGACCGAGTCCATGGACTGCCCAAGCCATTGGCCCAATGGCTGAACCTCCCGATCCAACCAGCTGACCCAACCACGACTCGAACTGGTTTAACTGCCCAAGACCGAACACTCCGTCCAGCTGAAATGAGTTGACTCCCAGCTGGGTGAGCTAGTGATCCATCTCAGGGAGCTGACCACATTCACTATGAGCTAGCCCGAGCTTCCAGCTGCATCCAGCTTGTTGTACTTAATACTGAGCTGCCGTATTATTTGTCCAGCTGGTTTTACCTTATCCCCTTCAGTATTTGATTAAGGATTAGTCTCATAATGCCTTTAACCATCTTTTTAGACCATGGAACACCTGTCTTTAGGTCATATGACCTGACTGGTTTGTTTTCTCGACCATGACCTGTCCCAACGGTCCTATTCAGGATCAGGGACATGACAAGTCTCCTCGAATCCAATAGTGAGTATATCTTGTCTCTTGACAAAATGTGCCATCTAAATTTAGTTTTTCCGGATCGTGGAACAAGACTAGATTGGTTCCTAATAACCAAATGACATTTCCAATGATCAATTCTCTTTGACCATCGTTGTATAAGTCTCCCCCACTTGATGGGTAGTCCATTTTGTTTATGCTTATGGTACCCATACTTGGATACTTTGACCACATCGAGGGTCCATCAAGCATACTAAAAATGATACTTATAATTTATCCAAAGACATACTTCGTGTCGCTGGCCAAACTTTTTAGGTTGCGTTCTAGTATCCACCAAGTCTATGTCCCTCTTTTGAATATCGTCTTCTTTAGAATTTAATCTTCTTTTGATCATAGTCAACGACTATATCATTTCCAGTCCCTAGGACACTACTGCATACTCGAGCCTTAGTAGATTTAACCAATCTGTAAGCCACTCGATGTATCAGATAGGTCTTAGTGAACTCGTCCCAAACTTTTAGTCTACCCGCCTCACCACAAGTCGTAGCAGACTGTTCTGATCCTTCAATCGATTATGGACTATAACCATAATGTATTGAATTACCCTTTATTCGACCACAACCTTTCACAACTTGTCCATACTACGATCTTAGTCCTTATCCATCATTAGACTTGATAACAATTTGATCCTGGCCCACCCATGGACTCGACCAAGTTGTCAACCTTGTCAACTTTTGGACTTTACCATATTGCGGTCATGATCCACTCTAGGACTCAACCGTCTCATCCCAACCGTAGGTCCATCTTCGAATTGGTTGTACTGCGATCTTCGTCCTTCACTGGACTTGATCATCCTTAATTCAACCTTAGGTCAATTTCCGACTTGGTTCCACTGCAACCCTGATCCTCTCACGGACGTGGTCGTCTTATCCAACAACTCCTTAAGTTGCTTCTTTAGCTCGGCCATCTCGGCATGAACCATACAATATGGACTTTTGGATAAAGAGACCGTCCATGGTTCCAATTCTATTATGAATGGGTCCGACTTATCAGGGAGAATGCCCTGTAGCGCCCTAAACACATCATGAAACTCCAGGACCAGCGGTATTCCTCCGGGTCACCACCCCCTACGACTTCCTTAGTGGCGATTGTGGCTAGATAAGCTTCACAACCCTTCCTCAACATCCCCTCATCATGAATTGCTGACACCACCAAACATCCAGAGATCGGACGTATACCTTGGAACTTGATCGGGGATCCACACCCACTCTCAAACTGCACACGCTCCCGGTGACAGTCTAGAGTGGCCTGATTCTTTCCAAGCCAGTCCATACTTAATATCACCTCGTGATTTTTTAGGTGGACTACCACAAGATACACATGCATAACCCTGTCTTGGATCACCACTGAGATGTACTGAATCACCTCTAGTGAATTCATTACTTTGCTCACCGGTCGCATTCACTACCCCAAAACAATCCCCTGGTTCCCAACTGTAACAACCCCTTTCCGAGCATCCCTGGACTCACAGAACTAGTGTAGCTCCAGTATCGAAAAGTACATGTATTTCCACATCACCAATACTTAGGGTCCTTATATGAATAGGATTTAGGTTTGATCACACATTTGGAAAACGTCCCATACCGTTCTCTAACGTGTCTTACTTTTGTGAAGCTCACACCATTCACAAGAGCATTTATAACATGCCTCGACTCCATCATACTAAGATACCTAAGGTTATGTCCTTCCATTGATTGAAACGAACATCTCAAGTTTCCTCATTCTCTTTTTAGTCAGATTCATCTTGGAACTGGTCCATTTCATCCGTCTTTATATAAGGAGTACTACCATGATCTTATTGATTCTTAGTTGATCCATATGATCACAAAATCCACTCGTGTACTAGTCATGTAGTGTCCCTTTATCTATATTTAACATCACATATTACTCACTTGTTTTGAATGGCCACCAAGAAATGACACTTTTCCTCTGTAGAGTGCTGATCGTTTCTTTCAAACGAAGCCACTCTGAGGTCCATGTCACATCCAATAGTTAGGTTGTTCATAAATTAAGTTGTCAATGCTTCTATTCTTTAACCCGTGCATTACTTCCGATAACTAGATCGACCAACCTTTTTTCAGGATCTTCCTCTTGGAGACTGTATCTTGGCTAAGCGATTCGTCTCAGAACTTTCCTGTCCTCAAGGACGATATCTTACTTACCTCAACTCTCTCTCGCCTCAGCCTTATCAAGGTTTACTAATCGTCTTAATTTCCAGAAGAAATTTGGTTGAACTTAACATCTTTAGCACTGTATTTCAGAGGATCAACACTTCCAGCAAAGTGTTTGATACCAAGGCGTGTTATGTGCTCAAATAATCCATCTTCCTAGCTGCTCTAGCTGGTGGGTCCAACTCAACAACCTCGGATACATGTGCAACTCGGCCAATAACCTTTGGAACTACTACCTGAGCTTGAGTGGTTTGCCCCACCGAAGAGTTCACAATCGGTGTGAACACTTGAGTCATTGACAACATTTGAGTTTTCACCAGCTTTAGCTCTTCCAACACTTCCTTCATGGAAGGTTCATCTACCTGATCAACCGGCCTAACTCTTCCACCGATTGTAACATTTTCCAGATCAGCTCGGTTACCAGCAAGGGAAGACTCCACTTCCTCTTCCTGGTCCAGCTCCAATTGCTTTCCAGCTTCATTCAGCTGCTCCATGGCTATACCTAGCTGGACTTTAGTATGATTGAGCTGGTTAACCAACAATTCAGCTGCATTGATCTCTCCCTCCAGCTGAGTAGGCAATTCCTCTTGCGGATTCAGCTCCAATGCCTCCACAGGTCTGGATGCTTGAGATGCCTCCTTGCCCTTCTGGGATTTCTTTCCTTTTTCACCCGTGAGACCCCACATCCAGTTGTGTGATGACCACCTATAACCTCACTATCTTTGAGCACTGTCCTAAACATGATCAAGTATGCTCTGATACTAACTTGCAACACCCAAACCCGGCCGACTAGGCCGCGGTCGAAGCGTCACATCGCTCGGTCCATACACTGACTGAACCTCTAGGTTTTTCGCCCTTAATTAGAATTTTGCCTAAAGGCATTGGCTATCGTAGATCTTAGCTGAAGACCATCTTAGTCATTTCCTAACTTAGATCATTTCTATTTCACAGCAGAATATTCTTATCTAACCCTTGATCTTATCCAATCAAGTACCCGTCCGGTTTAATTGTCTAAGACATGGTCAATTCACTTAACTACCATTCAGCTTATAGAATAATCCTTGGACAGTTTCAGTTACACTGATCCGAGGTTCCATTCCCGTAAACCATTCTACCAGCATCCTAACCATATACTAATCTATCCATGTATATGATAATTCATATCTTTGCCACCTCCACAAAGCTTAGTAGTTCATCGGTCCAACTGTTCCAGCTAACTGAGATAATACATCCAACTCATCGAGCTGATACACTTGAGCTGAGTCAGGAATGAGCTGTGCCCAACTCGTCGAGCTAGTACAGCCAGATCATCTAGCTGACACACTTGAGCTGAACTAACACTGAGCTATCTCAAGTTTCCATGTACCTTTTCCAGCTCTTATACACTTCGACCAGCTGTCTTGAGCTCATTTCCTCTTACTTGCATATACATGAACCCTTCCCTTTGGTACTTGGTCATTCAATCAACCATCCCCACTGACCAAGTTACCTTAGAGAAGTCTTCAATGATAGGATACACCTCCAGCTCTTCTTAGCTCATTCACCATCAAACATCTCCTTTCCTTAACGATTATCACATTATGTCCAACGACGAAACTCACAATGCTAAACAACTCCTAATTCAATCAACCAACCACCCCACATGAATTAAAGCTGGTGAGAACTTACTCATATCCGACCATACTCAGACTACCATTTAAGACATCCGTCGTTACTTAGCCAACACAAGGGAAGTATAATCTCAGGCGATCTAACCCCTCAGCCAAACCATCCATCGGCTACCAATGTTTTGGTCCAAAATTGACATCTTCCAAACATGCTCCAAATACTAATTAAAATTCACAAAAACTCCTGATAAATCCCCACTAAGAGATTTTCATGATCAAAATCCAATGAATCCACCCAGACTACACTGATCCCGATCATGATCAGTCTGGACAAGACCAAGGACTATGTTCATGGACCGGCCAAGCCTTGGTCCAGTGCCATTGAGTCTGAACCACCAGAAACAACCATAATATAGAAGAACATAAATATATCAGTAAGGAAAAAAGAAGAGATGGATCTGGTCTTTACCAAACCGCACAGTCCCAACTGATCCATTCCTCTGTCAATCGGACAATTTCTGTAACCAATCCATTGGTCCTTGATCCAACCTATTAGGACCGACTTAAAGCCTTATCCCAATAGCCAATAAAATCCCAATAAACCCACATATATTCCCTTATCAACACGAAGGTCATCCGAACCATGGCTAAGTCCCATCAGACAATCCGTCCAATCGGCTATGAACTATGGTACGTGGTTGTTTTCACTCGGACATAACCTTGGCTCTTTACCAAGCCAATTCCGACGCCAAACCACATCATTCCTCACGAAAAAACAGAGTAGGAGATGAAGAGAAAGTATTAAAACATAGAAGGAAGAGGTTGGATACTATCAATACAAAACCGACCCAACAATCCGATTGAACCGATAGATTGTTGTGGGCGATGGTTCCATGGCCACCCCTAATACCTTGAACGTGTACTCTGGACTTTTGAAGCCCTTTTCCAACTCTTTATCCTTGCCTCTGGTTATTATTCCAGTCGGCCTTTCCTTTCCAGAATCGATCTCCACCCAGTACGCGGTTCTTTCTCCTTCGGATTCATTCTGGATTGTTCTTTAAGACGATGCAATCGGATTGCCTTCGTGGCTTGATTCCGATCAAGTCTTTCTCCCAATTTGCCTTAATTCTTCTCCTTCGGTTGCCCTTTTTGGTTATGATATTTTCATGAGTTTCTTTAGGAAATTATTTGTCGAAAACTGATCCCAAGGCCCAAAATATATAGAAGACTCGGCCAAAAACTGTCCAGAAACTACTCCGACCAATCCAGCTGGTCCAACCGTCAAACACTCCACCAAACTGAATTGAGCTCCCCGACAGTTGGTTAAGGTGACTGAGCTGGGTCTACTAGCTGATCGAGCTGACTTAGCTTACTGAACTTAGCTTGAGCTCGGTCCAGCTTTCTCCAAGCTCCGTCCAGCTCGCCCAAGGTCACCCAAACTTTCCCGAGCTTGCCTAAGCTCGCCCAAGCTTATTCCAGCTCGTCTACACTTTTTCCTTAGCTCGTTCCAACTTCTTTTCCCTAGTTTCCCTTGTTTTTTGGCTAAGTTTCGATCATAACTTGGACTTAACCTTTTAATCAGACCATGGAAAACTTGCCTTTGTGTCTTACGACCAGCTTGTTCGTTCGTCCCATGGTCCATCCCAAAGATCCTATCTAGGATCGGAGATGCTACAACTCTCCCTCACTTGATAGGGATTCGTCCCCAAATCCGAACCAAGTGATCCTTCACCCCCAAACTGTTCGTACCATTTTGGGAATTTGGCCTTCATTTTAGCTTCGGTTTCCCAAGTTGATTCTTCCTTGCCGTTGCAGTCCCAAACGACTATAACCATTTGAGTTACCTTTTTCCTTGTTGCTTTTTCCATCCTATCAAAAATTGAACTGGCCTTGACTCCAAATTTAGGTTGGTGCCTAACTCCGAAGGCATTTCATGCACTATAACATCTTGATCCGCTAAGCATTTTCAGAGTTGAGATACATGGAACACATTGTGAAATGCTTCCATTTCAGTTGGTAAGTTCAAATTGTGCGCAACCGATCCAACTCTTTTAATAATTCTAAACGGATCTAAGTACCTTGAATCAAGCTTCCCTTTTCTTGAAACTCTTGTTTTACCCTTGAAAGTCACCATCTTTAGATAGACCAGATCACCTATTGCGAACTCAAGGTTCTTGCTATGCTTGTCCGCATAGCTTTCCTGTCTATCTTGGACTTCTTTCATCTTATCCTTCAAGAATTTAATCTTCTTAGTCGTTTCTTCCACTATGTCCGGTCCAGTTATGCTGTGTTCCCCCACTTGAGTCAAAATAATGGCGTTCGACATGGCTGCCCATACAATGCTTCTTATGGCGACATGCTGATGCTTCTATGGAAGCTATTGTTGTAGGCGAACTCAACCAAAGGCAGATGCCTTTCCCACAAATCACCCCAGTCTAAGGTACAAGCCTGTAACATGTCTTCTATTGTATGTATTGTCCTTTCAGATTGGCCATCCGTTTGGGGGTGATAGGCCGTACTCACGTTCTCGTGTTCCCAAAGCTTTCTGGAAGAACTTCCATAAAAGGGAAGTGAATCGTGAGTCCCTATCCGAGACAATGCTGTCCCGTACTCCATGTAACCATACTATCTCGTTCATGTACTTTCGCACTATCTCTCCCATTCCATCCGTTTTTCTCATGGCGATGAAGTGAGCAGACTTGGTCAATCGGTCCACCATCACTCAGACCGCATCCTTCTTATTCTTTGTTGCTAGGAGTCCAATCCCAAAGTCTATCACCCAGGTTTTGCAACAACCCACTTAAAATTGGTTTTCGGCTTTGACAAATTGGAAAGTTGGGCACTTCTCCACCCACTTGGCCACATCTCGTTTCATTCCGATCCAATGATAGTACCTATTTATGTCGCAGTACATCTTTGTCTAACGAGGATGAATGGAAAATTTTGACGAGTGGGCTTGTTTCAATATCTCGTCCTTTAATTCTCTATCATCCGACACACTGACCCGACCATTGACAAGGATTGTCCCATTGTTGGATGTTTGGTACTCAGTCTTATCATTTTGAGCGACATTGTTCAAGTTCTCATCCTTGACCTGAGCATTCCGGATCCTGGTGAGTAGATCGTCTTGATCCACTGCACTCTGTCCCAATGGTTCCTGATCCTTAGACAATGCATTGAGATGCAAGGTCCAGATCATTCCTTCAAGCTCTTCAGATTCCCTTTCTGCTGACACGTCAGCCCTTCTCCAGCTTAGTGAATTCGTGACCAAGTTTGGCTTGTCCGGATGGTAAGTGATATCCAAATAATAATCAACTACAAATTCCATCCACCGCCTTTGCCTTAGGTTCAACTCAAGCTGAGTGAAGATGTATTTGAGGCTCTTATGATCCGTGAACATCTGTACCTTGGCCCCATATAGATATGATCTCCATATCTTCAAAGCAAACACAACCACACCCATATCAAGGTCGTGGGTTGGGTAGTTCACTTCATGCTTTCTTAATTATCTTGATGCATAGGCAATCACCTTGCTTTTCTGCATCAGAACACAACCAAGCCTGAATATAGATGCGTCTGTATAAACAACATATCGTTCATCCGTTTCATGCAAGGCTAGAACTGGTGCACTCGTTAGCATATCCTTCAATGCTAACAAACACTTCTCACATTCTTCCGACCATGTGAATTATACATCCTTTTCGGTCAGTCGAGTCATGGGTTGGGCTAAACTCGCAAACCTTTTTGTGAACTTCCGTAGTACTCGGCCGTATAAATATTTTTTCTATCAACTCCTCAAGCCGCTTCTTTAACTCGAACATTTCAGCTGGAGCCATTCGGTATGGTGCCTTAGACAAAGGAGCAGTCCCATGTTCAAGTTCGATTGTGAATGGATCCGATATATCAGGTGGTAATCCTAAAAAAATTTGGAACACATCCCCGAACTCATTGACCACCGGAATTTCCCCAAAGTCTACACCTTTCCCATTTTTGGTCCTGGTGATTGTAGTCAAGTAGGCCTCACAACCCTTCTCAAGCATCCGTTCTGCTTGGATCGCCGAGACCACTAAACTACCCGAACTTGGTCTTATTCCTTGGAACTCAATCGGTCCAGCCCCACTCTCGAACCGAACTCGCCTTCGGTGGCAGTCTAGAGTGGCCCGATATTTTTTCAACCAGTCCATTCCTAAGATCACTTAATGATTCTTAAGATGGACAATTACTAAATCCACAAGCATACTCTTGCCTTGGATCACAACCTGAATGTTTTTAACCAGCCCTAGTGAATGCATGACCTGCCCCAGGCTACATTCACTATGCCAAAACACCCATCAAGTTCCTTCTGAAACTTCCTTTTTCCGATCATATCCGGGCTTACAAAGCTATGTGTTTCCCTTGAATCAAAAAGTGCGTGTGTATCCACACCACCAATACTTAAGGTCCCTACAATCATTTCATAGGCTAAGTATCTACCCATTCTATGTTCCATGCAATGCAATGCCAAAATAGAATGGTTCAGGGTTTAGTGACGTAGAGTGATCGCTTGGAAGGTGCTAATCTCACCAGACTCCTTTGAAAGTTCGTACACCTGTGGTGTCACAGTCTGTCCTTTGCCTTGGGCCGACCTATCCACATCCACGCGGTTCCTCTTCTGCTCCACTTGCAACTTAGGGCATTCTCTCTTGAAATGACCAGTCTTTCCGCAATGGTAGCAGGACTTAGCATCATCACTCGTCACTTTTCCTTGCCCTTGGTCCATTTTTGGACAGTTTTGGGTCACATAGTCCTTGCTGCCACATCTAGTGCAAGCACCCATCGCCCTCCAACATTCACCCCCGTGCCTCTTATCGCACTTTGGGCATTCAGATCGATTTCCCGAAGTCCGATGACCTTCATCGACCGAATCGCTTTTCCTCTTCTGGTCGTTTGTCTTGCCAAATGAAGATAGATGGGAGTGAGACCTAACACGGTTCTCTGCTATAGTAGCTTCCAGCAAAGCCACTCTTTCAACTAACTCTGAGACGGTACTGAAGGTACGGACAAAGCAGTGGGTGCGGAGTTCAACCCGTAAGTCTCGGAAGAACCTACGCACTTGTACTGCTTCCTCCTCCAATTCCTTCCTTACATACCGTATGAGTCGATTGAACTCTTGTTCATATTTCTGGACAGTTCTGCGACCTTGGGTTAGGTCCAGAAACTTGGCCTCAAGTCGATCCTATGCTTTGGCTGGGAAATAATTGCAGTTGAACTCATACTCAAAATCCTCAATCCACTTAATACGCCCTCCTGTGCGTTTTTCTAGAGCCAACCACCAGTTATGCGCATCCATTCCAGGAAGTGGACCGCAATGTTTTTCTTGTAGTCATCTGGACAGCGAATGGATTTGAAGTTTTGGATCAAACGATTCATCCACTCATCCGCCTCAATCGGGTTAGTACTACCCTTAAAATGCTTGGTTCCCATGCGGGATATGTGTTCCAGTTTACTCAGATAATCCACCTTTTTCACAGTCCTTGCTGGCGGATCAATCTCAACTACCTCAGCCGCCACTTTAACCGGTCCATGGTCTATAGGTATGGCCTTGGGGATTTGAGTTGCCTGACCCACATACGAGTTTACCAATGGTGTAACCACTTGGTTCAATGTGGTCATCTGAGTAGCCATCGTTTTCAGTGCAGTTAACACATCCCTCATGGATGGTTCCACGTCATGATCCCCATGTCTTGCAGTTTCATCAACTGCTCCACCCGGTGGAGCCGAGTTATGCACTATGTTAGAGGATTCCACGATTTCCTCATCACGCTGATTCTGGTCTTGGTTTTGGGGGTCCACATACCGGATCTCTCCAAGGTTAATCTGAAAAAGCGGTGTTCCTTCTTCCTTTTGTCCAATCTCAGGTTCGATTAGACTTACGTTCAAGGTTTTCAAGCCCCAGTCTACAGCTTGACTGTTTTCAGCCGCTCCTTTGAATTTCCTTCCCTTTCCAGTTTTGCTTTTTCCAGCATGAGGATAAGACATATTAGTGAATCATCGCAACATAAGTACACATTCTAGACTAACAAAACCATACCATGAGACCCAAGCTGGATGAGTGGTTTTTCCCCATAACCCAACTATCCTAGAATCAAGCATGCTCTGATACCAACTTAAAGCGTCCTAGCCCGGACACTTGATCCAGTGAGGTTCCTATGGTTCGACCGTGGATAGTCCAGGCCGACTAGTTCATATTAAGGGCTGATATTCTTAAGTAAAGTTTGATTATTATGTGATTCGATATTTAGAGTCAGTATGCGAGTTATTAGAGTCAAAGCTAAGAAAATTTGATTGCTTTATTTATATTACAAAGGGTTCAATGCAATTGTTAAGTTTGCACAATATGCTATTACAATGTTCGATCCTAATCAGTCTATCAAACCACCCAGCCACCCACAGCCTCGAGTCTTCACAGCTAAGCTAATTTCTTCCCACGATCACCATCATGTCCTGAAACCAACCAAAACATAAGTATTTATCCGATAACTTAACAGTCAGTTTCTAATGCATGCAATAGTAATCAGTTTCTTTCTAAGTTCATCCCGAAAATCCCCTTAATAATTGTTCTACTTATCAGGTTTATTAACCAGATCGTTCAAGTTCAGTTTGCGGATCCGTAACTGTTCTTCTTACCTCTGAACCATCCGGATCGGCCTTAACCCGATCAAGCCATTTGACTAGAACTTGTGATCTATCGGATCCAACACTTAAGCATCAGATCACATGATAAGACCGGCTTACAACCTTGGTATTTTTACTCGCCCCTAAGGCCTAAGTTACTTGATTGTTCATACAGAAGAAATAAGAAAACAATCAAATTTAGAAAGAGATGGATGTAACCGTTTAACCCAATCGCCGTAGAGCCAGTCAGAATCACCAGAGAGCTATGGGCGATGGTTTATCCGGTCCATCCATTCACCTTGGAAGTGCGTTCTGGAGTCCCGGTCCCAGTACGCGGTTCTTTCTCCTTCGGACTCATTCTGGATCGTTCTTCAAGACGATTCAGTCGGATTGCCTTCGTGGCTTGATTCTGATCAAGTCTTTATCCCAATTCGCCTTAGTT
Source organism: Moricandia moricandioides (assembly GCA_905132885.1). Lineage (NCBI taxonomy): Eukaryota > Viridiplantae > Streptophyta > Magnoliopsida > Brassicales > Brassicaceae > Moricandia > Moricandia moricandioides. The sequence goes on along the minus strand of CAJHQQ010000935.1, from coordinate 54,253 downwards.
ATTCTCCTTCGGTTTCCCTTTTTGGTTCTGATCTTTTCGTGAGTTTTCTTAGGAAATTCTGTGTAGAAAAAACTGATCTCAAGGCCCGAAATATATAGAATACTCGGCCATAAACTACCTTGGACGAAAATGTGTCTTTTTGGAAACCGTTTGGGTGGTTATCCATACGCGCCCTTTCGTCCCAAAACTGCCAAACACGTTCTCCCTATGCGCCTTAGCTCAGCTGGCCCATTTTGGGTCCGCACCTGATCCGACCTTCGGTCTGATAACCGCCCCGACCCATCCAGCTGGCCCAACCGTCGAACACTCCACCGAGCTGAGTTGAGCTTCTCGGTAGTTGGTTCAGGTGACTGAGCTGGGTCTAGTAGCTGATCGAGTTGACTTAGCTTACTGAACTCAGCTTGAGCTCGGTCCAGCTTGCCTCAAGCTCCTTCCAGCTTGCCCAAGCTTATTCCAGCTCGTCTACACTCTTTCCTTAGCTCGTTCCAGATCCCTTTCTCCATTTCCCTTGTTTTCTTGGCTAAGTCCCGATCATAACTTGGACTTAACCCTTTAATCAAATCATGGAACATTTGCATTTGTGTCTTACGACCGGCTTGTACATTCCCTCGTCCCATGGTCCGTACCAACGATCCTATCTAGGATCGGGCATGCTACAATGAGCTCCTCTGTTTCTAAGAGAGAAGTAGGTAGAGAAGAAATGATGTGGTTATTACCAAGCAGGGGTTTCAGTTGATAAAAATGAAACACCGGGTAAATCTTACAATCCACATGCAGTTGAAGCCAATATGCTATTGGACCTATGCACTCAATTATCTGAAAAGGACCCTAATACTTGGCAGCAAGTTTTTAGCAAAAGTTCTTAATGAGAGACCTTTGATGATACGTGCACAGTTTTAAGAACACCAAAGATCCCACTGTAAATTGAAGATCTCTCCTATGCTTGTCAGCATTGTTCTTCATAGCCTCTTGTGTTCTCAATAAATGGTCCTTTGCATTGAGTAAAATAACATCTATATCCTTCAGCATTTTCTCCAACTCAAAATTAGAAGTAGAGATATGTTCAAACCAAAGTAAGTCCGGCGGATTTCGTCCATAAACCATCTTGTGTGGTATTGATGTATTGTACCAGTGTTCAGCCCATGCCAAATGCTTATGCCAGAGCTTTGGATGAGAAGACGTAGAACACCACAAATAAGACTCCAGACATCTATTAATCACCTCTGTTTGGCCGTCATTTTGAGGATGGTATGTAGTGCTAAATTTAAGTTTGGTACCCGCCAATCTAAAACATTCCTTCCAAAATTTTCTAATGAACACATGGTCACGGTCAGAGATAATTGATTGTGGGTACCCATGTAAACGCACCACTTATTTTATGAATACTCCAGCTACCGAGGTCGCTGTTAATTGATGATTCAATCCAAGGAAGTGAGCATATTTGCTGAATCGATCAACTACAAACCAGTATTACGCTCATTCCTTCTAATTTAGTAAGCCCTTCTATAAAATCCATTGACAGTTCAGACCACATCATGAAAGTTATAGGGATCGGTTGCAAAAGTCCAACAAAGCTCAATGTGGAGTATTTGTGAGTCTGACATATATTGCATTCTGAAACATATTTCCTCACATCTTCTTTCAGATTGGTCCAATGGAATAACAACTGTATGTGTTTGATCGTTTTTAATACTCCTGAGTGACCGCCCATTAATCCATCGTGATACTCCTTGAGAATTTTTGGAATATGGGATGATCCTCTTGACAAAACCAGTCGCTTCTTGTAAAACAATCTTCCACTATATATCCTGGTTTATGTTCAGTCCCCACTGTCAACTCGTATATACGCTTCTGAATTGACTTATCTTTATCCACTTCATCAAAGATGTCTTGCATCTGAAGTGTTGATGTAACAATGATAACACCTAACCATTCAGTGTGAGCATGCTCTCTATTCTAAGGAATACGTGATAAACCGTCTGCCACCTTGTTCTCCACTCTAGCCTTGTACACAATTTCAAAGTCGTATCCTAACAGTTCGTCAGCCATTTTTGATAATCCAAAGACACATCTCTTTGATTTAATAGAAACTTTAAGCTCTATTGGTCTGTGTGAAGGATGAATCTGCGGCCCAAAAGGTAGTGCTTCCATTACTGAATAGCCATCACTGTGGCCATAAGTTCACGTTCATATATGGGTTTCAACTGCTGCTTATCTGAAAGACCTTTACTGAAATATGCAATCGGTTTCTGCTTCTGCATTAACACAGCTCACAATCCAAACCCTGACGCATCTGTTTCTATAACGAATTTCACTTGGAAATCAGGTAGAGTGAGTACTGGGGCTGATGCCATCGCTTTCTTCAAATCTTCAAAATCCAATTGTGTATGTTGATCCCAAATGAAATTTTCTGTCTTAAGCAAATTAGTGAGAGGCCTCGCAATTGATCCATAAGCCTTTACAAACTGACGGTAATATCCTTTCAGTCCCAAGAATCCACGCAGTTCCTTTACTGACGAAGGTGTTGGCCAAGAAGACATAGCTTTGGTTTTCTCAGGATCTGTTGCTACACCTTGAGCTTATATTATATGCCCCAAGTAGTCGACGTAAATCTGACCAAATAAGCATTTCTTCTTGTTAGTGAACATAGTGCTCTCCTTCAACGTTTGTAGTACTCTTCGCAGATGTTCTTGATGATCCTTCAGGTTCTTACTGTAAACTAGTACGTCATCAAAGAATATTAGTATGAACTTCCTTAAGAAAGGCTTGAAAATGTCGTTTATCAGTGCCTGGAACGTCGCAAGTGCATTAGTCAAGCCGAAAGGCATGAAAACGAAATCATAGTATCCTTCATGCGTTCTAAATGCCGTTTTCTCAATGTTATTCTCCACCATCCTAATTTGATGGTACCCCGATCTCATATCCATCTTAGAGTAAATTGTTGACCCGTTCAATTCATCCAGCAATTGATCCATGACTGGAATTGGAAACTTATCAGGCACTGTTGCTTTGTTTACTGCTCTGTAATCAATGGAGAAACGCAATTCACATCTCGTTTTCTTCACTAGTAGAACCAGACTCGCAAATGAACTTCCACTCTTTTTGATCAAACCTGCCTGTAACATCTTAGATACCATCTTCTCAATTGCTTCCATGTGTGCATGAGGATATCTGTAAGGCATGACTGATATTGCTCCTGAACCGTTTGTCAATCTAATAGAATGTTCAAATCCTCTCACTGGTGGAAGTCTCGTTGGTTCTTGAAAGACTTGACCATACTCCTGAAGAATAATTGATAATTCTGGAGTCAACTCTTTATCGCTTCTTGCTTCTGAAGTGAATAAAGAAAACTGAAGACCCACCCCGTTAACTCCCATAACTGCCAATTCTTTGTTGTTCTGTCTCTCATGTAGCTTCCCGTCTCCTATCAATGTCGCTAGAACATTAGTCGTTCTAAAAGAGAGCTCTTGTTGTTCCCAGTTCACCTCACATCTCCCCAGTGTTCTTAACCAGTATACTCCCAATATTACGTCCGCACAACCTGGCTCCAATATCACAAAATCCGATGTTATTCTGACCGATTGTATTTGCAATTGAACCCCTTTACAAATCCCTGTTCCAGCCACTTTAATGCATGTTCTTACCATCACTGTAAATCCTTGTTCCTCTTCTTTTGTCAGACGTGCTTTCTGTACTATTATGGGTGACACAAAGTTATGTGTTGCTCCACTATCGATCAATATCACCACTTGTTTTCCCGATTTTTCCTTCTACTTTCATTGTTGTTGAAAAAGTTCATCCCATGAATGCATGTGGAGATAGCTCAATGTCCTCAGTTGTTGTTTCTTGTATTTGATCTGAAGTGTCTTGAAATTCTTCCTCAGTTAACTCCAACTCCATTCCTTGACAAACTATCATAACTTGCAATTTCTTGTTACGGTACAAGTGAGTCCTTCACCACTTTTCTGGACATTTGAAGCATACACCATTCTTCTTTTTCCACTCAAACTCCTCATATGATAACCATATTGGACCCCCTTGCTTGTCTTGTTGTTTCTGAATACCCGGTTTGTCCCACTGTTTGGATCATGCGTCTGTATTTGGAGGTTTATTCTTCCACGTCTGATTACTAGTCGTTCGTAATGTTCGGAACTGATTATTGTATGTCTGTCTGTCGAATCCCTCTGTTCTCACTATGTTTACTCGCTGCTAGCAATATGCAGAATTCACTATCCTCTATCTTGATTACAGCCTCAATGTGATCCAGAAGTGTTTTCGGCTCCTTCCTTTTTATAACTTCCTTCATTTCCTTCTTCAATCCATTGAAGAAAATTTCAATATTGTGGTTCTCATCCACATGAACTTGAGATACTAGGTCCTGAAACTCTGACATATTCAGCAGTTGTACCAGTTTGTTGAATTCCAAAGAACCGCTTCCCTGGTGTTTTCTCGATCGAGTCTTCGAATCGAGCTAGCAATCTTCTTTTGAACTCAGACCAATCATAAAAAGGTTTGTGCTCGATTTTATAGCTGAACCATCTTAAAGCATCGTCTTCAAGGCTCATCGATACTAGCTCTAAACGAGCTGCTAGATCATATCTTGTTACGCGACAATATCTATCCGCTCTCGCGATTCAACCATAAGGATTCACACCTCCAAGCACCGGCATTTCAACTTTTCTAAACAATCCATCGTGATTCTCTATTCCTTGATCTACTTGCCGATAACCTAGATCTCGTTTTGTCCGATTAGGTTCCAAAGTGGAAGGAGGTACATGAGAATGAGAATTGATAGGATGACGCGGTGAATTAGGGATTGGCAAATTCATCGGTATTTTCAATAGATTCTGAAATATCGCTTTCCTCGTATCCTCTATCGATGAGATACGATCTTTGACTGATTTCATTCGTCCATCGATACCTTCGATCTGCTTCTCCACCACTGAATTCGATTTGACGACTCGATCGTAGCCTCCGCGGATCACTTCAAATTTCTCCTCGTGATATGCCACCGTGCTGTCGATTTCGCTGAGTATCTGGAACGCATATTCCCGTCGTATCTCATCATCCCAGTGTTTGATCGAGCTCCACCACACCAAATGATAAGAGAAGATACTTTTTATTACTTGTAAAACATCACCGTTACAATCTCAATACGTGATTGAGCCCAAACTTTATAGTAGATTCCAGTATACATGTATATTCAAGCCTGCCCATTATTCTCTTAAAACCCGTATTTATACTCAACCTATTTCATAACCAATTCTAACAGAATCAGTTACTCGACGTCCACATCAGCTTCCGGTGTAACTGTCTCCACGTCATCCTTCTTGTTGGAGCAAGCTTCTGTATCTGTTTCTCCATTAACTCCTCATTCTCTAGATCTTATCATTTGCCTAAAGTATCTTCTCCAAGGCTTATCAGGGTTCTTCATTTTACAATACATTATGCAGTATGCATCTTCCTTGTTATTATAGTTAAATTTGGATGTCTTAGCAGTTGAGACATTCAGTTACAAAAAAAAAGCACTTGAGACATTCAGCAACGTGATTCATATAAGATTAATATATTTCATTATTTAAAGGTTATCTATTGACCGCTTTGAAAATTGTTTTGGTATGGTACTGTGTTTGGTCTATTAGCCGTACATAGTTGATAGGCCGTGGAAATCTATCCATTTAAAAATGTGCAATAGATGTTTCTTGTTTTTATGATACTTTTTTGAGTCGACGAGCTATTTCTCTACGAGAACTATCATATAGGATTAGATCCCCACCAAACTATGATCTAGTTTGGTGGGGATCTGATGCTATATGATAGTTCTCGTGGGAAAATAGGTCGTCGACCCTACTATTTTTAATAATAGTTTATGATTGATGTCAAAAATCAGTAAATTGATATTATTTGAACTCTAATATGCTCTCCTTTGTATATGTGCTTTAATTTTCTCTATTATTTATTTAGGCCAAATGTTATATTTTTATTATTTTATTTCGGTTTTAGGAACCATATTTTTGGTATTTCAGTACATATTCTAAGTTCTTGTTTACAGGTAAATTCATCTATATCCTTTAATATTATATTGAATCTGAATTGTCTGTTATTTATTCCATATATAACTTTTCAGGGAGATGGTATTTATTAGTATTTGATTATTTGTTAGTTTAATACGAACAATTTGATTTAGATGATATTTTCTTGATAGTAATGTTTTATGTATTTTTGTAACTTTTTAAAATAGTAGAATTGGAATATGTCACTTAAATGTGCAATAGATGTTTCTCGGTTTTTCTATGATACTTTTGTTTTAATAATATATTTATGATTGATGTAAAAATCAGAAAATTAAAACTCTAATTTTTCCCTCCTTTTTAAACGTGTTTTAATTTTTATGTTATTTATTTAGTCTAAATGTTATATTTCTATTATTTTGGTACTTCAGTATATATTCTGAATTATTTTTAAAGGTAAATTCACCTATAGTATTATATATATATATATTAAATTGGATAAATCTATCAAATAGATATTTTAAAGTTTTTTGGCACAAAAGTAGATCTCAAAGAAAAAATAACGAAGATAGATTTTTTTATTTTGAAAATTTTAATATTCTTTTATTTTATTTTTAATTTAAACCTCACCTCCAAAACTCATCCCATAAATTTGAACTCTTAAGTATAAGTTAATTAACCTAAAGAATATAAATGTATATTTACACCCTTTAATAAAATCTATTTTGATTAGTTTTTTACTTAAAATTTATTTTGGTAACGAAAACTTTTTTTAAGTTTATCTTAAGGTATTCATCTATTGAATTTGTATTGTCTGTTATTTGTTCCATATGCAACTTTCCAGGAAGATGGTATTTATTAGTATTTGACTATTTGTTAGTCTAATACAGATAATTTAATTTAGATGATATTTTAGTGAGTAATGTTTTATGTATTTTTATAGCTTTTTTAAAATGGTAGAATTAGAATGAATATGTCACTTATTAGACATAGACCTTGCATTTTAAATCACTATTGGTCCTTGTTTGTTATGTATGAATGTGATCTTGATTTTTTGATATGGTCGAATTATATACCATCTTAACTTAAAAAATAATAATATAGGAACAGTTAGTGAATTATCTATTATTTCTTGAAATATATTTTGATGCTAAACTATAATAAATGTTTTCCAAATATATTTTGTAAATATTTTAACTATTGTAATTGTTGATGTCATATAATGTTATGAGTTTTTCTTGTGTTCACTTCCTAGGGTGAGCTGAATCTATAGTTTCATCAACCAATAGTATTTAGTTATTTTAATCTGTTAAATTATATTATGTTTTTAAATAAATAAAAAATAATAGTAATTACAAAAAAAGATTTTTTAGTATTGTTAGTTCCATCAGCAAAATAATAAATTCTAAAGCCTAAACATTAAACCCTAAATATTTGAATAAACCTTTAAATTTTGGGTAAATCCTAAATACTAAACCCCAAATCCTGAGATAAAACATGGACCCTTGGATAAACCTTGAGCCCTTGGGAAAATCCTAAGCCCTAGGGTTTATGAATTATCCAAAGGTTTAAGATTAAGGGTTTAGGGTTTTGATGCAACCCTATTCAGCAGCAAAAATATCAATTGAGGGTTTGGCTTCTGGGTTTGTGTTTAAACTACATGGGCTTGAATATTTACTAAAAATGTGCTTATAATCATGTTTCAGTCCAAAGAAAGAAAGGCCCAACAAAAAGTTACAAGACATTGTCGCATAATATATCAATCTGACGGCAATTCGGAGACCGTCGACCATGCGAAAGGACGCAACCAGCCGAAGAGTTTTGTGACTACAACTTTCAAAATTCGGTCAAGTCTTTTGTCTTTGGTCAAGTCCACTATATTTATCTAGTTTGTATTTCCTAAAATAAGTTTAGACATTTGGTCTAACTGACAACCTATTATATAAAGGCATTGCATTGTATTGTTTTGTTCATTCGACTTTTTTAATAAAATCAACTTTTATATTTGTTGAATCCTTTGTTCTTTGGAACATCGTAATGCTAGGAGTTCATTCTCTGTAAGCAACTCGTCCTTGATCAAAATTAGAGTTCATTCTCTTGATCAAGGGCACTTCTACACAAGGGATTGATCCATCCACAAATCAGTCTCTAAAGACCATCTCATCATCTTCGACTACAATCCATCATCCATTCCACCCTCCTTTCGTCGATTTTTCGATCAAAGCATATCCATCGCCAACTTTCGAGTGCCGATTCCCGAGAGGGATTTCTATCAGGTTTGGTTTAGAGTTTAGGATTAAGAGTTTAGGGTTTAGTGTTTAGCATTTATCTAAGGGTTTAATATTTTGCTAACAATATTAAAAATATTTTTTTTTTGTAATTACTACTATTTTTTATTTATTTTAAAAATATAATATAACTTCAAAAATATTTATTATTCTATTTCCTTTTTAAAAGATATTGAATATGAAATAATTAAATACTATTGATTAGTGAAACAACATATTCATCCTCGAGAGTGAACCTAAGAAAAACTCTAATGTTATATTTGGAATCAACCCAACTAATAAATGTTTCAAACGCGAAGTTAGTCGTTTCAAACCAATATTTTTCAATTATTCTAGATTTAGTATCTTTAAAAAAAAGAAACAAAATAATAATAATTTGTTAAGTTATATTATGTTTTTTATTAAATGGAAAATGGTAGTAATTACCTATTTTTTTAAAATATTGTTAACGACATCAGCAAAATACTAAACCCTAAACAATAAATTCTAAATCTTTGGGTAAACCTTGAATCCTTGGGTAAATCCTAAACACTAAACCCTAATTCCCCAGATAAACCCTGAACCCTTGGACAAATCCTGAACTTTAGAGTTTAAGATTTATCTAAGGATTTAGGCTCTAGGATTAAAGGTTTAGGGTTTAAGATTAAGGTTTTAAGGTTTATATAAGAGTTTAGGGTTTACCCAAGGATTTAGGGTTTAAGTTTTAGGATTTAGGGTTTAGTATTTTGCTAACAGCATTAATTAACAATATTAAGAAATTTCTTTTTTTGGTAATTATTACTATTTTTGATTTATTTTAAATATATAATATAACTTCACAAATTCTTATCATTTTCCCCTTTAAAAGATATTAAATATGAAATAATTAAGTACTATTGATTGGTAAACCTACAGATTCACCCTAGTGGGTGAAACGAAGAAAAACTCTAGGGTTTACGGTTTAAGATTTAGGTTTAGTATTTTGATAATAGCGTTAACAATATTAAGAAATTTCTTTTTTTTTGGTAATTATTAATATTTTTATTTATTTTAAAAATATAATACAATTTCACAAATTGTTACTATTTTGTTTTTTAAGTGATATTAAATCTGAAATAACTAAATACTATTGGTTGGTAAATTTACAGATTCACCCTAAGGGTGAACCTAAAAAAAATTCTTCTAAATAATGACTAACTTGTTTGTTTCCATCAACTTGTCCTCTCCACCAAGTTTGAGGGGAAAATGTCTTTAAGTTTGACGCTACAATCCATCCACCTAAACACATAAAATTTATCGTTAATTACCTAATATTGCATTTCCTATGTATATTGAATCAAATATCTCTAATCAAATAGTTAAAATTAAAATACTTTATAATCTCTTTTAATATGAAATAGATGAATATACATCCAATACAATGTAAAATGTCAATTTTTTTTGGTCAAAATCTTATTTGCCGTCAAAATTTAAGCCACAAAATAATATTATCCCGATACGTTTTTCTTAAACAAAATTTGATTTTATTTAGAGTTAGATTATTTTAAAACTGATAAATGGAAATGATTTTATAAAAACATCCATGAGTTTTCTAGTTAGAATCCTTTTTGATGTTCTCGAAATATTTAAGAGCATGAATTCATGTGATGGAGATGCTAAAAGCTTTGTATTGGTTGAGAATTTGACTTGGTTCATGTATACACTTTAGGCCTGGGCATTTTACCGGATTCAAACCCGATTCGGAACAGAACGAAAATACAGGTTTGGGTCCATAACTGGAACCGAGAAATTTACTCTATTGGATCTAACGATGGAGGACCCGTGAGTAGCAGGTTCGGATCTAGAACAGACCTGGGACCCGATTGGGTATTTTTGGAACCGAAAGTTATTAGACTTAATGAGTCTTGAAACCCGATGCACCTTTTACACTTCCCCTTGTATCGCTTCCATTCCCCGAAAAAGACGATTGAGTAAGGAAATTGGGGTTTATTAACCATAAATCCGAAAATCAAGCAGATAACAAACTGGAATCATAGAATCTAGTGTATTCTCCTCCATCTGAGGTGTCTAGAAACCCATCTCGGGTAACCCTATTCCTATTTTTTTCAATTTTTTTTTTGGTTACTCAAATCGAGTTTGACTTGATGTGTAATTGCGTATATTTACTTGTTTTTTGTTCTAGTTTGACTTGATCTTGATATGTTTGTTGTTCGAGTTTCTTTTTGTTGCTTGTTGTTCGAAATTATTGTTTTGTTCATGTTTTTTGTTCGAGTTGTTTATGTCTTTTAATTTGACATGATTTTTGTTCGACTTTGACTTGATCTTGAAGTGATTATGTTGTTCATGCTGTGCCTTGCTTTATAACTAAGTTATTTTGTTGTTTGACTTTGACTTGACTTTTACAAGTTTGACTTGTTGTTTGTTGTCGTGATGTTTCTCATGTGCTTTCTCCTTGTTGTGTTTTCCTGGCTTGCTTTGTCGCTATGTGACTATATGTTTAAGTTATTATGTTTGCTCTTTGTTGATTACAGGGGACCAAAGACACATAACTTGAAGTGATTATGTTGTTCATGTTGTTGATTCTTATTTATTCATTGTGATATTTATCTTAAACCTTGAAAGCTTTGTAGTTTGTACTTTGTTCTTTACTTTTTTTTCTTGATTTATTTCTTAATTTATTTTGATATTTCCCTTCCTTTTTGGCATGTTATGATATGAACTTCTGTTGTCGCTTTTTTTGTATTGTAGATGGCTTCTTGTGATAATCTAGAGGGAATAAATGAACATAATCGTGGTGGGATGATGATTCAGATAGTTCAGCTCCAGATGAAGCTCAGACTACAAGATCTCGTAGTAAAGGGAAACGTAAAGAAGCAGAAGGAGGCAATGGTTCAAAGTCAAGAAAAAAAGAGTAAACTACATATGGGTTTGGAATCATGTCACCAGAAAGAAAGATGACTTTGACAAAGCCATTTGCAACTACTGTGGCAAAGAGCTCTTATGTCCAACCAAATGAGGAACCTCTAACATGAAGAAGCATTTGAATTTTGCTTGCAAGGGTTACTAGGTGTGGGTATCTGCCAACAAATTTAATAACCTGATGGTGACAATAGAAATCTCAAGTTGTGTAAGGTATCAGACACTGTTATTAGGGAAGCTACAAACGAGATGATGGTCATAGGAGAATTACAATTAGCTTGGGTAGAGGGTTTGGCTTGGAGACATTTCACCGATAAAGTTAAACTTGGGAATCCTCATTCTAGGAGAACTGAAACACACGACATTGTTGAGATTTATGTGTAAAAGAAAGAGCCCCTCAAGAAGATAATCGGGGAGAACAAGCAATGACTCTCTCTGACTACTGATATATAGGTTATTCCTCATACTGGTGCTAGTTACATGGTCATTACAGCCCACTTCATTGACTCTTGATGGCAGTTAAAGAAGCTGATTATAGGATTCAAGAATGTGTATGATCACAAAGGAGAAACGATCTTTAAGGCTCTTCTTGAATGCTTAGAAGAATGGGGCATCAAGAGAGTGTTCAACACTACTGTTGATAATGCCACAGTTAACGGTTCAGCATTGAGAAGGTTTAAGGAAAGTTTCATGGAAAATGGAGACGATGCATTGGTTTTAGGAGGTCTTTATCTTCATCTTCGGTGTGAAACTCACATAAAAGAAGGTTTGCAAGAGATTAAAAACAATATAAATGCCATCCGAAATGACATTTACTTTGTGAGGTCTTCTACACAGAGACAAATATCATTTGCGCATCATGTTGAGTCACCAGCGATTCAAATATGAAGCTCACCTTTAGATATGAGAACAAGATGGAACTCCACATATCTAATGCTAGAACAAGCGATGCAGTTCAAAGTGGACTTTTACAAGATGGAAGCTGAAGACAAACCCTACAACGACTACTTGAGTGAAATATTGGATGGGAAAAACGAATTGGACCACCAGAAAAAGAAGATTGGGAGGCTGTTAATATGTTAATGCTGTTCTTAATCATCTTTTACAAAGCTACATTGGTTTTGTCAGCTTCAAATACAGTCTGAGCATATAAATCTATCATGCAATCTACATTGTCACAAGAAATATTGGTTTATTGAGCACAACTCCAGGCCCTGATGATATATTAAGGTCTAAAGCTGCTACCATGACTCAAAAATTAGGAAGTATTGGTATCCATTTGGTGATAATGTTGAGATGAATAGGATGATCATTGTGGCTGGTGTTCTTGATTCAAGCAAAAAGATGAAGTTTGTAGTTAAGTGATTCTAGAAATTGTATGGAGCAGGCAGTGTTGAGGTTACACTTTTGAATAATGAGACAAAAGACATCTTGAGAACTTTGTTTGATGAGTATAACAGCAACATGAGAAACAATATGGCTGGTGGTGGTCAGGCTGTTAATAGTCAGTCTCAGTCTCAAGGAACCTCGTCTCAGAGAACCTGTACTTGGGAATGGACTTGCATATGAAAGCATGAGTGAAATCTACCTTGATCTTGTGAATGAAGCATAGGTTCAAGAAAAAAACAAATGAGATAGATTTGTATTTGAAAGAAAGTGTGGAGTATCCAGATATAATTGATGGTACTGAGTATGATGTACTCTCATGGTGGAAGGTTTACAATCCTAAGTATCCGGTTCTCCTAACAGTAGCCAGAGATGTACTTGTAATGCAAGTGTCTTCAGTAGCTTCTGAATCAGCCTTCAGCACAAGTGGTCGTGTCTTAGATCGAAGCAGAAGCTGCTTGACACATTTTATGATAGAAGTTTTGATGTGCACCGAGCAGGGTGGCTCAAATGTGAGATTAAATTCAAAGGAAAAAAAGTTATAAGGAAGGAACAAATGCTTTCTGAGTCAGAAAATCAAGATGACCTTATGAGAGGTAATCAAGTGTAACGAATTTATTTACATTATGCATTTTACTTTGGATTACTAACCTTGATTTCTTTCATTTTTATTTTGTATAATTTGAACCTATCTTCAAGCAATGCTAACGGTAAGTGTGTCATGTCCCTGATTCTAGATAAAGCCTTAGGGCACAACCATGGTGTCGGAAGACGTACCAGTCAGGTCATAATCCCTAAAGACAAGCGTATCATGGCTGAATAGATAGGTTAAGGGCATCAAAAGCCTGAGACTTAACCAAAATGAGGTATAGGCGAAGGAAAGAGAGCTGGACGAGTGTTATGGCAGTTGGGCGAGGCGGTAAGCCAGCTCAATCAAGCTAGGTGAAGTGTGGTGCAGCTCAAGGTAGCTCCCCGACTGGTGTGGGTCAGCTCCAGTAGCTGGAGTACAAGCTCACTCAGTTGGGGCATATAGCAACCAGCTCACCTCAGCTCGGTAGAGTGTCGGGTATCTCAGCTAGGTCAAGCTCAGGGCAGCTCAGTGTAGCTCACACAAACTTGAATCAGCTCCAGTAGCTGGACTACTAGCTCACTCAGCTGGGGCAGCCAGTGGTCGGCTCATCTCAGCTCGGTGGAGTGTTGGGGACTTGACCATGGGGCTTGGGTCATGGGCGGTAATGAGGCCGGCCATGGGGCCTAAGGGGATCCGATGGGTTGTGGGCTTGGGTGACGAGGTAAGGCATGTGGGCAAACATTCGACCAGCCTAATAAGAGGAATGAGCAGTTTATGGTGAAAGGGTGAGAAGGGTACCAGTTGCACCCTTTCGGCCAACAAGTCATGCCTGTTCGCCGAGGCAGTTATTGTCCGACTTTTGCCTATAAATACAGACCCTTGGGGTCGAGATTTGACACAATTTTCTTAAGGGAAAAGTCTACCCAATTCGTGAGAGAGTGAAAGAAAGAAAGAGAGAAGAAAGGCGATCAAGGCAAGGCCGTGTGTGTGGGGGTGGTTTTCTTACAATCGGAAGTTGTTCTGTGTGAAGTGTGATCGATCCATGATGGGAACCAGAGGCAAGGAGAAGGATTTGGATAAATGCATGATCACTCCAGAACGTACACCCAAAGTGAGTGGTTCGGTTCAATCCAACCCTCCTTAGCCACGGATGAGTTTCGTGTGGGCTTTTGTCGGTTTGGTGAGACCGAATCCATCTCTCCTATTTTCCTTACTGTTGTATCTTTTTTTTCCCTCTCTATTCTGGTTGTATCTGATGATTCAGACTCAATGGTACTGGACCAAGACTAGGCCGGACCAGGAGCATAGTCCTTGGCCTTGTCCGGATTGATCATGTTCGGGTTCAATATGGTCCGCGTGGATTATTGGATTTTAATCATGGGAATCTCTTAGTGGGGTATTTATCAGGAGTTTTAGTGAATTTTAATTAGTTTTTGGAGCATTTTTGGAAGGGGTCGATTTTGGACCAGAAACATGGGTGGTTCTATGGATGGTTGGGGCTGAGGGGTTAGATCACCCTAGAACAGACTGCCCTTGCGTTGGTCATGTAATGTAGATTGTCTTAGATGGTATTCTGAGTATGGCCCTGAGGTTAGGCCCTTATTGGTTAGGCTGTGGGACTTAGATAGGTGAACCGAACCATGCAATGTTAGATATGTTGTTAGGATATCGGATTGCACTTACATGCTTGTGTTGTTATGTGTATGGTTTCAGGATCTGACTTGGATCGTGGTAAGGCTAAGGAACCATGAAGATTCCAGCCGAGTGAAGATGTGTGGTGTGTGGGTAGATTGGATTAGGAATGAACTTGTGATAGCCTATTGTGCAAACTGAACTTATGTATTGGATCTGAAGTTTACATTTATACAATGGCTGTTTTCTTTCTATCTAATCTTAGATGTTTATTGAGTTGTATGAATCAATTGAATGAACCTCATATGATCGAAAATGACTTAACAAAATATTAGACATAAAAATGAAATAAAACAATCTAGTTTGGACAAGTAAGGCTGCGGATCCAAGGTTGGGGCCTATGAGTCAGGATCAGGTCTTACAAAGTGTGTTGTGCTATTATTAGTTTTGTAAAATTTAAGCATATCTTGTGGTTTCGAGTGTCATTCTTATTGCTAATGTTCAGATGGTGTTTGGACGTTGGAGTTTGGATACAGCTAGCATGATGGAAATGCAATTGCAAGCCGGCTTTTATTTTTTTAGGTTTTTGGATTGATGATCTGTCGTTGTTTTATCTTTCATACTTTGAGAGTATGGTCTCTGTTTAAATGTGTTTTGAATGGCAACTTGACAAGGTTTTTTTTGTTATGTTTTGAGCTATTAGCAAAAAATGGTTGTATGTTCGGGTAATTATGAAGGTTTTTGGGTAAAAAAGACCCAAAACTCATATTTTAGACCAGAAAGTATGTGGAACCGACTCGAAATACCAAGAAATGACCCGACACAATAAAAATCTGATTTTCTTTGAGTATTAACGGGTCCGAGATAAGTGTACCCGAACCGACCTGAAAATTTATAGGTGTACCTATATGAGTCTAAATTTCTAAGATCCGAAGGACCCAAACCCAACAAAATCCAACCCTGACCCGACAAGATCCAACCCGAATCCGACCTGAGGACCCGGATGTCCATTCCTACTAATGAGATTGCAAACAAATGCACCCAAATAAATATATCTTTTAATTAATGAACTAGATTTTGACCCGCCCCTTTCAAGGGCGGAAATTTTTTATAAAACTAAAAAAATAAAAATATGGATATGTATTTATGTTTTATTTTTATATGATAAACACAATACATGTTTGTAATAATGGTTTGATGATAATCTAATGATAGATGCATAGTGATGTTATTTGTATGATGATGATGTTTTTAAGCGAATTTAATTTGGTTTACTTATAAGAACTTAGATCCGGTTTAATTCAAGTTGGCCGGTTTCATTTGTAAAAGAAGCGAGATATATATAATAATTAAATTAGAGTGTATTAAACTAAATGGTCCATAATTTATGCATTTTTCTAACAAACTTGAAAGAGTCCAAAAGTTAATAATAACTTTTATGGTAAATAAATTTAGAATTTATTTTAATAGAGTAGATGTTCATATTGAATATTGTAAATGTGTTGTATATGTTATTAATTTATAAGTATAGTGATTCATATTAAAAATTGTAATATGTGTTATATATGTTGTTAGTTTACAAAGTATAATATTTAATATATTAAATAATAACGTTGGAAATAAAATCATATTATATATTCTATTAAATCCAAATTGATAAATTTTTATAAATAAATTATAATTTATTATATATATTTAACAAATTTATTAAGATTTCGGTAAAACATAATTATTATTTTTAAAAGATTAAACAAATAAATATAACAGAAAAAATCAATATATAGACTTCTAATATTAAAAATTTGGGCTAATAATTCTGTTTATGGATTTAGCCCAATGTTTTAAAATAAATTATTTATCAAAACCCATCTGATTTAATTAAGCCCAATTTGTAACAGATTTTTTCCGGGAAGGAAAAACTAATTATAGAGTCAACAACTTTTTTTTTGTTAGTGTTTTCATTCTATCCGTGAAAAAAAATAAACAGATCAAGTTCATCTTTCTCTCTCTTTCTCTCTTCTACGATGAACCGTTTTGAAAATTTATTTTCCAAAATCAATTGATCTTATAAAAAAAATTGCTTCTCAAGACATGCATAAGTTTTCTGGATTCAATCGAAGGAAAACTAAAGGTTATTATCTAAACCCTAAGCCTTATATATAGATCTGTTATTGGTTATTGAAGATTATGTTAACAATAGGTTTCTTTCATCTGTTAGTTGATCTAGATATACAAACCTTCTAGATCAGACGCTGATTTGAGAGATCGAGTCATAGAAAACGAAATCTTTAAAGTTGCATGCAACCTTAGAGAGCGTATTTGAAAGGAAAGCTATATTTATCAAGTCAACCAGGAGCCAGAAAAAGATAAGTTTTATAAATTTCCTATACTCATTACTTTGAATCAAGATAAATTTCTTAAGTTTCTAAAATCACAAAGCTAAAGATTAGTTATTTTAGTTCTTTTAAACTTCATGTTGTGTTTTAAATGAACTTATGTTTCTATTTATTTTTTATGGGAACATAAAAAAACAGAGACGCACATATTTTTATATGTTTTAAAGGTCATGCACAAATAAAAAAAAATAGAACACATCTAAATTTACAAAGTCACGTTGAAACCAGAAAAAAGATAAGTTTATTATATTTGCTACACTCATTACTTTGAATCAAGATAAGTTTCTTTAATTTCTACAATCAGATAGCAAGAGATTAATTATTTTAGTTCTTTTTAACTTAGTGTTCTTCTTCATATATTGTTATGGTTCTATTTATGGGCACCTAACACTAACAGTCAAACATATATTTTTTATATTGTTTAAAGGTGATTCTTTAGGATGGAAAAGAGAACACTGAAAAACATATCATTGGAATAATTAGGAAAACTCATTTCAGAGGACAAAGGTAAAGTGTTATCTCAAATTTTATCTATCCAGCTAGCTTTATTAAAAAGTGTATAATCATTATAGGGTTAGACGGTTAAGGATTGTACCTTCATATTAGATCTAGTATTGAAATTGACTGGTAGGAAATTATAAATATCTTGATTGTTGCATATCTGAATTTGGATTCAATTATGTATTGCTCTCAGTATAGTAGCCATTTCTTAGAATTAGGATTATGGATTGTATTTTTTAGTGAATGATTTAAAAGCAATGGTTTTAGTTAGATCACAAACTGCAATTCCTTTTGGATCAAAATGTGATGATTAATACATGTTTGATTTGACTTTCAATATGCAAACTAATAAAACAAAAAAAAAACTCGGTTTAAAACACTTTCAATGTTCGTTGTTCTCAAGATTATTGAAAACCTCTTTGAAAACAACATTCATAGTTTTCCTTTGTGACTTCTCCTCTTTATCAACAATCAATATTTTCAAACCTTTCTTCGATGTAACCCTTGAATTTGCAACATAAAGTTGGCCGTGAGAGAATACTGGCCTAGGAAGAAATATTCCCACCTCAGATAGTGATTGTCCTTGACTTTTGTTGATGGTTATTGCAAAAGCCAAATGTTAAAACAAAATTTTTAATATGTAAAATTATGAATGCTCTAGTAAACTAAAATTTATTCATTCAAAATTTCATAAGTAGATTAACGTAGAAAACATTAAAAAAATTCCAAAGTTTCAAAACAAAATAGAAATAAATAAAAAAGCAGAAGATAGATAAAACAATGTAAGCAAACCTGAAACTATTTAAGGTTGTTGAAGACTTCTTTAAAAACAACATTCATTGTCTTGCGTTGAGGCTTACCATCTTTGTCAACAATTAGCACTTTCAATCCTTTCTTTGACGTTACTCTAGAAATAGCGACATAGAACTGTCCGTGTGAGAATATTGGTCTAGGAAGAAAGAGTCCAACTTCCGAAAGAGATTGTCCTTGACTTTTGTTGATGGTAATGGCAAATGCCACAGCCAGTGGTAATTGTCTTCGCCGCATCTTGAATGGGAGTCTTTTATCTGATGGTTGAATCAATAACCTAGATATGAACACTTTCTCACCAACCTTTGTTCCAGTTAAAACTCTCGCTTCAATCATAAAATCCATCAGCTGGGTAATCTGAAATCTGGTTCCATTCATCAACCCTTCTGTATGATCTATATTTCTTAGCAACATCACAGGACAACCAACCTTCAACCTTAGGCTATGATGGGTAAACCAGAAGCTTTAATACTGTTTAGGAAATCAGTACTAAGTCCTTCATTGTTGACAGACTTTTTGTCTGAAGGGTCTATATTGTCACAACTTTTATAGATCCTCTCTTCACCTGAAAAAAACAACAAAATATATTAAATTAGTATTATTAAAATAGGAATAACGTGAAAGAAGGAAACTTAGTGCTAACCATCAAGTTTATCTAACATATGCTCGTTAATCAAATTGACATCATCGTTTGTTGGACATAGGATTGCTCGCTCTTGAAAAAACTTTGGATCCTTAGCCTCTTGCAATGAAGATGAATTTCCATACACTTCATGACTTATATCTGCGATTGGATCCATGAATTTATAATGAGGAACTGTTCAGGTATATCGATTAGAGCTTCACCGTCATTTGGCTGTGCATTTTTCCCATCTCCAACATCTAATATCCACTGAGAAAATTCCCTAAGATCCTTCTCCTCTTCAATTGTTAAACCATTAGAGCAAAGCCGCATGTTCTGTGTAAGTTTTAGAACCTTACAATTTTCCCAGAGATATGACGAATTAAGTGCAGCCAACACAATTTCTGCCCGACCAGCTCCATGTATTACATGAAGTACTTGTCTGAAATCACCTCCAAAAACAACAACCTTTCCACCAAATGGCTTGTTTGTTTCATTCTTTGCTAAATCATTCAAGCTTCCATCCAATGATTCAAAACAGTGTTTGCTCATCATTGGTGCTTCATCCCATATGATAAGAAAGGCTTCCTTTACCAAATTGGCTTGATCACTTCCATGAGCCATTGAACATGTCGTAAACTGATCAGGATTTATAGGAATTCCAAACCTTTTTCTTCTATAACAGCACTCATAATCTCATTATAAATTTTCTTCTGCTCATCAGTCATTTTTGGAAAATCTTGATCATGGCTTGCTAGCAATTCATCGCGATTATAGCTACGCTCATCAATGATCAAGACATTTGAATTACGCTTAGAGACATGATCACTACGTAGCTTTGGCATTGAAGTAAAAGATGATAAAAAACTACCGTTCCTTTTCAAACGCTTGTCTATATCTTCCAGAGCATATTGCTTTTTATCTTCATCACTCAATATTAGACCTGTGTACAAATAAATCAATGACAAAAAATATTCAGTAGTCAATTTCAATTAGCTTTCCTAATACCAAAAAATGAACAATATAAACAAACATCATACCTGGCCGATTAAAATAACTTCTCATATTATACTCAATGTCTTCTGATAACAATTCCCAAGTTTTCTCCCATACAACATCAGGTTGAGATAAGCTGAGAGAAAGAAGCATTATAACAAATTGTTGACGTAGATAGCTACCACTATTCTCAAAACTCTGCCTTACTAAATCATCAATATACTCCTGGTCATCATCCAACAATCCACGGGCATAACATGCATCTTTGTAGCTCTTGTGAGTGACATTGTTGTAAGTCTTGATGTCATCATACGAAGTAGGACCAGGCCAAAAACATTGTATTCTCAATGAGTTTCCGAGTAATAACAGCCTCCATCTTGTCATTGCCTCTGAAAAAATTTTGTTGCTTCCTAGGTAGATGGAAACTTAGCTTCTCAACAGAGTTTGAACGATAATGAATAGGAAATCTGAATATTCTCCAAGCTCCTTCACAAGCTGATACATATCTATTGAATCAATAAAAAACTTATTAGAGATTAAATGTTGCATTCATGTCAGCATAATATCATAAACGGCCAGGTTATTATACCATAATAAATATAAAAGTGAATCTGAGAAGATTGGAAATTCACCTGCAGTCAAAGAAGTCTTGTATCTCATTCCTTTTTTTCTCCCCACTTCCTTGCCCACCTTCTTGCCCACCATCTCGCAGACCTCCTTGCCCAACGTTTGCTTGTACACTATTTGGTGGTTCCACTGCAACAGTAACACGATCGGCTCCTTTATTGATGTACTTAAATAAGTACTTTATTGAACCAGCCTGGTTACACCATTCCACATTAATGTGAGATCTGTAACGAAGAGAGAGTTTCTTGTTATAAGGGATAACCCATCTGTTGTCGCATTTGATGCCATTCTTCTCAACATAACGATCAGCTTGCTCACGTCTCTTGTAAACCGGAAACCCATCTTTGTTAATAGAAGTCTCTGAAGTGTATGGTTTAGGAAATAACTTAGAACATTTCTTGTTTTCCATACATAGAGAATTCATATTAGCAGCTCCACATAGACCATGAATCATCATATCTTTAATGACATTATAAAGATCAGGATCTTCTTTTTTATCTGGAATCTCAGCTGTGATGATCTTGTCAATGTCATCAGTAGTTGGAAATTTGGAAGAAGGATGCATAAAAAGGAGAATATGAGCATGTGGCAAACCCCTTTTTTGAAACTCGATAGTATACATGGCTGAAATTAAAAAAAAAAACAAAGTAAGCAAATCTTAGTAATATGCTTAACAGTAAGAATGTTAAAAACGTAAATAAACTCTTAAAGCCAAAAAACTTACATGAAACGGTCTTTCCCAATATGTTGGTTAAATCATTCATCAAAGAATCAAGTTTCAGCTTGAAGATCCTACATATAATATCCGGTCTGTCATCTGACTTCAAGCCACGTTTTTGTAGATATCATGTAATTTATGGCCATTTTGGATTGCATGTAAATGTTATGAAAAGATCAGGAAATCCAAAATGCCTACAAATAGCCATGGCATCCAAATAGTTGTTCCTCATATATCTAGGACCACCTGTAAAAGTAGCAGGTATCACGAACTGTTGTCCTTGTTCGTTCATATCAATGTTACTGCATTTTCAGACTCTTTAATTGAATCATAACTATCTGAACGGAGACATGACTGGTTAAGCCTCAAAAATCGCAGTCTGTTTGATTCTATTGTAGTATAACCATCAACCAAAAACTGTTGAAATAGGCGCCTTGAATAGAGGAGAACATTAGACTCATCTTTTCGTTCCTGAATACGAAAAACGTAAAACTGTCTCATACTAATGTTTTTCTTTTTCAGCTTTTTTGTAGCTTCACTTACTCCTTTCTTAATCCCAATTCTAAAACCATCTTCACCATATACAAAGATTAGAGGATACTGTAGAGCAAGATATGAAATATGAATTTCATCGATCCTTGCAAGTTTTCCTGATTTATGCTGTAGAACAATATCTCTTTGATCCATTCCTAACTGGAAATCCCCAGGAATCAATGCTGCAACTTCAGAAGCTGTAGGTGTGTTATATGTTCTACCATCCTTAGCACGATCACTGACAATTCTCATATGAAAAGTATCATCATGATTCATATCAAATCTCTCTCTAGCTGATCTAAATTGCTCAACATATGGATTGACAACATTTAACATTTGGATCAAAGCTTCAATTACTTCGGGCTTCAAACCATCCTTTTTAGATATTTTCCAAGCGTTTTTTCCATTACCGCAATCAATAAACAATATAGATTCTTTTAATATAAGGATATCAAAGGCCTTAAAAAATTTCAAATTGTATAAAATGTAACCTTACCTTAGAGCATTAGATCTGTTTTAAGTCTCATTTTCAGTGTTCACAATATAAAGTTGTCCAAATTTGGCTTTCTCCCCTTGGTTTGGTGTTAAACTACCCATTAGATGATAGTTTTCCCCTTGAAGCTGGAACATACTTGGCCCTTTCCCTTTCTTACATGAATTTTCAACTTTACCACCAAGTGATGTAAAAGAAAATGCCATATTATATGCTCTGGTATTTTTCTGAAAATTCTTACTCAAAGGATCATCTCCAGTTAAAAGCTTTTCAAGAACATCTGGGGGCTTTTTTAAAAGTGGCAACTGAACTTGACCTTGCATACAACACAATGTGAATGTAGGTTTTTTGGTATATTTGGTCTTGTTTATGCGTTCACCAAACCACATGATAGCTCCACAATAATCACAAGAATATGTTGGATCTCCTTCATCTACATAGTCTATATGAGGATAATGTTAGTCATGTCTTTAATATAAATATTTTATCTTTCTATCATCTTACCAAATTCTGTATGTTTTCCTCTGTTACTTTTAAACTCAGAGCATGAGAAAGCTTCCTTAAATAGAGCTGCTACTGACATAACACGATCAGAATACTTCTGAGCAGTCTGCTTAGATTTGTTGTTTAACTCCACTGGCTGAATTGGATCAGAAACGAAATCATCTTTGTGAGTAACTGAATCAACTTCGAGACAATCATCATCTTCTACTGTGCCTTCAGAAAAATAAATAATTAATTTAAACTCAATTTGTAACAAAGATAATAATTGAAATTCTATCAAATATATATTTACCTTGGGATGAGTTTTCATATTCTGAACTACTCAGATCAAAATCATCAGTATCGTAATGTTCTTCTTGGAGAGATGGTTTGGTTAGATCACTTTCCTTGTTATTGCTGAGATCTCCAATAGATGTAGCTTGACTTGAAGATGATCCCACAAAATAGTCATGTGCTGCTGTAAAGTTATAATGATGATATCAGAAAAAACATATGACCAATATAAAAAAGCACGGAGAAACACATTATGCATTGCCACTTTCTGTATTATATAAGTGGCTAGGTACCTGATAGACTCCATCTTGTGTTTGAAGCAAGGTCATAATTTTCTTTATTAGTACCTGATAAATTATGAAAGGAAAGTGTGTGTGATGGTACGTCTGATAATAATTTTATTTATTAATACCTAATAAATTATGAAAGTACAGATTGTATATGTTTATCAGAATTAAGATCAGTACCAACAAAATTTCTTCTTTTGAATTTAGATTCAAGTCCTCCCTTGACTCCATGTTCGGACGGTGATGGTGATGCTAAATTTCGATTTGTAACATCTTCAAATACTCTGCCATAAACAGAGGTTAGTGGTACACTCTGAGAATCTGTTTGTGAATCTCTAACGGCATCGTCACGTTCACGTTTTCTTCTTGTCATACTCTGAAATGACAATAAAAAGAACAAAACAGTGAAACATAAACCGTAGAATCACAACAGCCCTTCTCTTAGGGCAACATGGGAAGAAAATGGAATCTGGTGTTTTTAGTTGTCGTATTACATACAATTTATTCACGTCAATCTGATTCAGTGTTTAGCTTATTGATAAGGTTCAGGTATCCCAAAAAATTATGATAAAATTGAACCTAAAATATATTAAATCTTTCTGTTACAGATTATAGCGATATTTCCAAATAAATATACATGATACCTATAAAAAAAATTAAAATAATTTAAGATTTCAACGTAGGTTCAGGTATCCCAACAAATTATGATAAAATTGAACCTAAAAGATATTAAATCTTTCTGTTACAGATTATAGCGCTATTTCCAAATAAATATACATGATGCCTATAAAAAATTTAAAATAATTTAAGATTTCAACGTATAAATTTATAATACAACCTAATAATTTAACTTATATTATATGAGTAGAATATTAAATGTCAAATATGTACATGGATTATTTAACAAATTATGGACTCGAATTTTCTGAGTAAAACATCTACTCTATTAAATATATGCATATGTATCTATTTGTTCTTAGATTTTATACACAGGTAAATTTTCAGATGTTATATTACAATTTTATGAAAGATGTAATTAAGTATATCTAGATTGTAAATACTTATTTAATAGAATAGATATTTATACAAACATTCACGTATTTATAAAATTAGAATTTATTCAAAGTACCAAAAAATGTCGAAATAACACAATTTTATTGATTAATCGAAAAAACCATAAATAACCACAATAGCATAAGATAAAGTACAAAATTATTCGAACCAGAAAATAAAAATCTCAAAGAAATGACATTTTAATAAAACATTGCGAGAACATGGTATGTTCCCACTTATTAGCTCTCCAAATAAACTAATCTTGAGATAACTTCTCCAACTTGATCATCTTGCTCTTTTGTGTTTTCGAAGTAGATGTGAGGTCATGCATATCATTTTCCGGTTTGCGTTTTGACAAAGGTGTTGAAAACGATTCAGTTCTGGTGTCACTGTTAACATCGATAGAATAAACCTATAAAATGAAGACAAAGTCATTGGTTAGTACAAATAAGTAAATTTAAATTGAAAAATTTGACAATAAATCAATATATATATATATATATATATATATAATAACTAACCTGGTCGCTGGAATTATCATATGAAGATGGGTTAACGTGTGATGAAGTGTCTGCTTCTGATTCAATTTTTTGAATTTGAGGATCTAATTCTATTTTCAGAATTTGAGCAGCAGTCCATGTTTTACCAATCAAATAAATCTCAGCTCCATAGTCAACATTGTCTTTTTTAACACAAACCCCAAATGGATATGTTTGTCCTACCAAAGCTTTTAACTCATGAGGTAATGCTTCAGGATCTTCCATCTTAATATAATAAATTAATTGATTAGTAGAAAAGCATAATAATGTTAATAGTTATATTCTAAACATATAACCAACGTACCTCATCAAAAGAGCCTTCCAATAGCTCTTCAGCAGGTTGTCCAACAATTATAGCAACTTGTTCATCAAGTAACATGATCTTAATTTGATCTCTGTCATCTTTTATGATGTGATGCAATTTGTACCTTTAAAGGAAAAAAATTAGAAAGCAAAAAATATATAATTTAAGGTTTATATTTTCTTGATAATGAAAAAAATAATATATATATATATATATATATATATAGAGAGAGAGAGAGAGAGAGAGAGAGATAAGATATATTACTTTGGTGCCACGTTAGTCACATTGCATCGGCATTTATCACAACGCCATAGAGGCTTCACCGGTTGAATGGACTTGGAAGACTTGTTTTTTCTGATTTTTGTCACTTTCTTGTTGCATCTCATACATCCAAAGTAATACCAAGCCCAATCGGTGTCAATTGCATAGACTATCGCTTTAACCCGACACTTTTCAATATGTTATGGTAAGGTTGTTTGTGTTAGTTTGTCTTAATTATAATTCGAAGTAAACAGCCAAATGATAAAAACATTTTTGAATGATATAAAAAACCTCATAGGAAGTTCGTACTTCTGAGATTGATCTTTCTGGGAGAGTGTTCCATTCATCTTTTTTCTTTTTGGATTTCATTTTCACAACACTTGCATCACCCAGAGAAGTGAGAGCAAGATCAGTGCATGGGTTCCTATATTATAGGTTAATTAGTATTAGAAAAATAATAGAGAAGTTATTATAAACTTTATAATGTACCAAGTTTGTAGAAACTATATATAAAACGTACATAGACTTGAAGCAATCAAACTGAGGTCCTTGTGGATTTATGATAACTTTTGATGTATAAAATGCATTGGTAATTTGCAACTTGCATGAATTTTGGTTCCCTGTAAAATAATAAAATAGATTGATGAAGTTAGGCAAGTAGCTCAAAACATTGTATATAAGACAATAACTACTTTTTAGACTGAAACTATTCACTTACTGTCTCGTCTACAAGAATCATCTGAAGTGAATCACCAGCCTGATTAGAGGTTTGTTTCCATAGATGAATAGGTTTCACATGAATTTTCCAAGTATCTTTATATGGTCTTAGCTTGCTTAGCAAAGAAACGGGAGATGAGACATTAGAATGGTTTTTATGTCGTTGTTGTGATTAGAAAAACGCAACGTAGTTGTACCTATATATCTACTCTATTAGGGATTTTGTAGCTTGAAGATCCCTAAAAAAGGGATAATATTTATGTTTTTCGAAAAATTCTAGAGGATGATATAATTGCTAATATTCTAAGAATATTCATAATGGCATAATTATCTATTAATATAAATTTTTAGATTTGGATAACTTATGGTGATATAGTTATTAAAACAATTTTTTTTAAAAAAAAACAATATAATACGATTTTGAAACCATAACTTATGGTGATACAATCATAATAACAATTGTTTTAAAATATTTTAGATGTTAAGTCACAACATGTCCAATAAGCCCAAAAAATTGATGTCATGCTAAATTTCAAATAGGACTCTAAATTAATAGAGTAGATATATTGACATTGTAGCCCATCTAAGCAATGGACTATGTAGTATGTACAAATGGATAAGAGAAAAGCAACACAATAAGTGGGGCTTATTGAACTAAGGATTTAACAGAATTCAAAATTTGAAAAATCCAAGGAAATATGAGATTTGAATAAATCATAAAAAGATTTGTTACAAGTTTTCTATTTTTTTGAAAAACTTTTTGGGTTTTTGAAAAAAATCTTTCTTTTTAAATTTTAAATATTTATTTAAATAATAATTTATTTCTACATTACTAAAATTTGATATTATTATCGTTTTCTGAAATATATAAAATATAAAAAAATAAATTTTTTATTTTTTTATTTCATTTTAAAAGAAATATTTTTATTTTAAAAATGTGAAAGAATTTTTTTCTATTTAAAAAAAAAATTCAAATACCATCCTATGAGGTAGTATTTCAATTGGTTATTTTTTCACTGTAAAGTATCATCTAGATTACACAAAATCCCATTTGATAGATTTTGTTGACAAAATCTATATTTTCCAATAAGCTGGTATTTGAGAGAATTTATACAAATGACTAATCCAATAAGCTTGGATTTCATATGAAATTTGTAAATGTTAGATACAATAAGAGGGGATTTGTGAAAAAAATGAAATTTTCTCAAATTCTTGATCCAATAAGACCCCCTAAATCTCTTCGACAATATTAACACAGAGACTCTCTCTCCCTCTTTCTTAAAATAATAAATGAGGCTTATCAATCAGTGAAAAAAATTAAAAGAGTAATCATTTAGCTCCTTGATTCATTTTATAGGCTTTTGCATATTCCATGCATTAAGGCTCTCAACAGTCACAGGCTGTAACCCATTGTTGAAGACAAACAAATGAGCGTTATCTCCTACAGCCTTGGTCGGATACACTCTTTCCTTTTGCCCCAAAGCTTTCCACGACCGAGTGATCAATCTGCATTAATTTTTTATTAGTACCAAATCCTATAATTACGGTTCACTAACATTTGCTTATGTAGAAAACTTATTTGTAAGTTGTAACGTACCAAACTCCTGAGAGATATATTTCAATCATCAAGATCGACAAAACCAGCAAACGATGGTTTGTACATCTTCTCCGTGGGGTCAGTGCCGGTGTCTGTTTTGAGAGTTGAACTGTTGATATATATAAGACAAGATGGTTCTAAACGTTTCCACATAAACAAAAGACGGGTTCAAATGATTTTTGTGTTTATATCAGCATTTGTGGATTTTTTAAAAAGGTAGAGAAAATGTGTGGTGTCCATGTAGTTTCAAGATGAAACTCCCATTCATCAACTTTGATAAATACATTACAAGTTTGAAAGATCGATTAACTAGAATTTAGGTTGCTTAAGCTTGTTATTTACTTCGATTCGGTTTTGGTTTCAGGTTTGTACGAAATCAATGTGAGAAACTAAATGCACAAGAGATTGTTTGCCAGGTGTTCGCTGATCTACTCACCTGGCAAGGAGGCAGTATCACTCAACTGATTCATTATCTCTTCCGATCAATAATCTTGAGACTGTAACAATGGTGGACTCAATATACAGAAATAATACAAGAGAATTTCACTCACTTATTGCATCCCCTATGACGCCGGAAAGTCATTGCTGGAGTCGCCCGATCCGACTGATCTCCGATTTCGAAACTCCGTCGAGCTTCAACCTCACGATCTTGAGCTGAGTCTTCGTTTTTCTCTCTCGTTCTCTATTTCTTTGATTGGTTTCTCTCTCTTCGAAGTGACAGCTACAGAAGTTTGTTATAACAAACTTTCCCACTTGATAACCTCCCCTAAAAAGCAGCGTTTCATTTACCAAGTACTCTTCATAAGATTTGGGCTGAGACTTCGGAAGTTCTCTTTCGTGCAGGTTTCATATGAGCCAAGACTGGTGAAGAGGTCGATAGGCCAGAACCAACAAGGCCCACTTTGGGCTTTGGCTGAAATTATGCCCACAATCTCCAGCTTTCAAACATAACAATAAGGTGATCTCTCTCGCTCTCTCTCTCTCTCTCTTTAAAAACCTACCCTCCAAGTTCTCTCCCTTCTCTCTAAGGCGATTCACACCTCTTCTTCATCAGAGCAGTTGACTTTCAGAGTTCCTAACCATCTCCACCGGCTTCTGAGAGTAACCAACAAACAAAGGTACTCTTTGTATCTCTTCTTTGACTTTCTGATTTTGAAATCAGAGCTTGTTGATATATCAACTCATGTCTTCTTTTTTCCCAACAGATCCTGAAGAACCTTGGCACTGACAACACACAACGATCTCTGCATGTAACAGATCTCAACCGACAAACTCTTCAACCTTTCTGCATGTACCCGATAAAACGAAAATCTCACCATCTAACCCCGAAAGCTTCAACCTTTATCAACCGCGACCACAAATAAGTCATCTCTGACCTTTCTCCTTTCGTTTTTACTGAATAGATTTTAATGTAAATTGATGTAGACTGTAGAAACCCTTTCTGACTCTGATCTTCTTTCTGTTTCAGAAAACCTGAAGAGACTCTACCTAAAATTGTACATATCTAGAGAACTCCACCTCGCTTCCAATACTCAGATAACGATTCTTCCTCTTAAGATTGAATTGGTTTAAAGAACAATAAAAAAAATATTTGATGATTTGATATTATCTAACCCTCTATTTCTTTCTTGCGAGGTAACCAACACTATAGATACATCGTTACCCGGAGTCGTTCCTGCTTCAAAAAAAGTTCACCAGTTCAGAGCAAAGTCTAAACTTCAGACCATGTAACAATTTAGTTAGGAAATCATCTGGATATTCGCTTGTGTGAAACTTGTGAAGAAAAATATCAACCTGAGCAACAATATAACCGAAGAAGTGATATTTTTTTTGCAGTATGCTTTGTCCTTTTGTGAAATACTGTATTCTTTGCTCGAGCTAGGGAACTCTGTGAATCACAATGCATCTTTACACTGCATCTCTGAATCCCCAATTCTTCGCAAATACCTTTAACCAAATCGCTTCCTTGGTTGCTGAAGAGAGTGCCATATACTCTGCTTCAATAGTCGACAAAGCTACAACTGATTGCAAATTTGATCTCCATGAAATTGTGTTACCCCAAACCTTGAAAACATATCCAGTAACTGACCGTCTTATGTCTATGTCTGCTGAATAATATGAATTTGAAAAACCTTCAATTATGCAACTTGAGTTCTTGATGAATGTTAAGCTTGTTTTAGATTCTCTTCTTAGGTATTTTAGAATCAGTTTCACTACCAACCAGTGATCCATTCCCGACTTAGCCATAAACTTAGTCACAACTCCCACTGCGTGTGCTATGTCTGGTCTGGAGCCAATCATGACATACATCAGGACATATGGGATTTTCTCCATTTTTGTAGCTTCCTCTAAAGCCTCTGCCTTGGTTAGACTCTTCAGTTTGAATTGAGTAGTGACTGGCTTAGACTCTTCCATTCCAAAACTCTTTAGAACCTTTTAAATGTATTTCTCTAGAGATAGGATTATAATTCCATTCTTCATGTCTCTTATAATGTCCACACCGAGAATTCTTGAAGCCTTTCCCAAATCCTTATTTCAAACTCTCTACTCAGACTGTCTTTCATCTATTAAATCCATATCAAATCTTCTGAAGCTATTAGTCTATCGTCGACATGCAAGAGTAGGTAGATTGCCTTAGTCATGTTAATATTCCTCATGTAGACACAATAATCATAACTGCTCTTTTGAAATTTTTCTATCTTCATAAAACCATCCAACCTTAGATTCCATTACCTTGGAGACTGCTTCAACCCGTAGAGATATTTCCTTAGAAGGCAATCTTTATTCTCATCTCATGGTTTAACATATCCTTTAGGTTGATCAATTATAATCTTCTCTTCTAGATTACCGTGTAGGAAAGCCGTCTTAACATTCAACTGTTCCAGATCAAAATTTTTATTCACCACAATTGAAACCATTAGTCTTATTAAGACGTGCTTGACAACTGGTGAAAAAAAAATTCATTATAGTCAATGCCTTCCTTCAATGAAAACCCCTTAACTACCAAAATGCCTTTAAAACCTTTGATCTTCAACTCCTGGAATATCCGGTTTATACTTGAAAATTCATTTGCAACCCACTGGTTTCTGATCTTTAGGTTTCTCTATTAAATCCCATATGTGGTTTTTGCAAGTGAATATATTTCATTATATCAATTTTTTTCCAGTGTTTCCAATCTTTACTATTCTTAGGATCTTCGAAAGATTTAGGTTCTTCTTTCTCAATATCCTCAGCTACTGTTAGAGCATAGGCAACCATACATAAATAGATGGTAGCCTGACATTCTGTCTTCGAACTCAATCCCTAGCCAACATGTACTTATCAACTAAGCCCGTAGTCTCAGTGTCCTCTGCAAAAGTCAAACCTTTTGTCTCATCTTTGCTTTTTAATTCCTCTTACCCTTCTTAATCCTCTGATTCCTCCTGATATCAACCTGAACCACCTGAACTAGAATCTCACCATGCTCATAACCAGAACCACTAAGACCCCCAATCAGACTAGGACTAAATGAGACTTTCGTCTTAGATTTCTTAGTATGCTTCTTTGTGACAATTGAATCTTCTTCTTCTTCTGTTGTAGCCTTCTGAGTTAGAGTATCCTTGTAGATCTCATTCTCTCTAAAAATAACATTTCTACTGTAGTACACTTAAGATCTTCTAAAAACCAAACTCTGTAGCCTTTAACCCAAAATGGATAACTCAAGAAGACCCTTTTAACAACTGTAGGACTATTCTTCGCTTGAGTAACCTGAACGTGAGTCGTACAACCAAACCTTCTCAAGTGTGATAAATCAGGCCTATTCCCTAACCAAACTTCTTCTGGTAGTTTGAAGTCGAAGGTTAAATTTGGTGTCATGTTTATCATATACACTGCTGTAGAAGTAGCTCCAGCCCAAAATTCTTGTCCCAAACCAGTCTCTGCTAGCATACTTCTAACTTTATCCATGATGGTGCGGTTCATACGTTCTGAGATTCCATTCTGTTGAGGCGTGTAGGTGCAAGTTTGATGCCTCTTAATTGTAGCTTTTATGACACAACTCATCAAACTGATTGTTGTAGTACTCAAGACAATTTTAATTTCTTAGGCATTTAATCTTTTTATCGGTAT
Source organism: Moricandia moricandioides (assembly GCA_905132885.1). NCBI lineage: Eukaryota > Viridiplantae > Streptophyta > Magnoliopsida > Brassicales > Brassicaceae > Moricandia > Moricandia moricandioides. The sequence continues at coordinate 22,128 of CAJHQQ010000935.1, read as the reverse complement.
AGCTTTCAACAACTTCCTTCAACTTAGAAAATGCCTCGTCTTTAGTTCTTAAGAAGTAAATCCAAATCTTCTTAGAATAGTCATCAATAAAACTAATGAAGTACTTGCATCCTCCATAATTTCTTGTGTTGAAGGAGATCCCCAAATATCTGAATGAACATACTCTATAATACCCTTAGTAGTATGCTTAGCTTTAGGAAAACTTTGTTTGTGTGATTTTTCCAATACGCAACCTTCAAGGAATTCCAGTTCAGCCACTTCAGCCTTTGGTACTAAACCTTCTTTTACAAGTAGATCCATGTTCTTAGAACTCATATGACCCAATCGAAAATACCATTTTTTTTCTTAGACCATGTAACTTGACTTATATTAGGTTCACCTCGTGATACGGTTTCTTGTAGATAATAAAGACCATTCTCATATTTTCTTGTGATCACCTTATATCCATCTTTATGGAATGTTATAGTAAAATCTCCACCTTGATATTTGCATAATGATTTCTTTAGCATTCCATAGGAAATTAAAGTTCATGCTCATGTCTGACATATAGCGAACATCCTTTAGGACAATCAATGAGGCATCTTCATATTTGATCTTAATTTTTTCCAATACCTTCACTTCACATTGAGTGTTGTTAGCCATTAGAACTTTACATCCATCTCGTTCTTGTAGATCGAACAAGACATCTTTATCTGGTGTTATATGAAATGTACAACCTGAATCTAGAACCCACTCTTTTCTTCAATCATGAATGCTTTTTGTGACAAGTAGGGGTTGCTTGATTTTAGATATTGTATTAACAGCTTTCTCACCACTATTTTTTTGTCCTCTGTTTGGACATTCACGTTTCAAGTGACCTTCTTTGCACATCAGAAACATGCTCCTTTCTTTGTCTTGTTGAATCTACCTTGGGACTTATATCAATCCCCTCTTCTCTTTAATCTACTGAACTTCTTGTTACTTAATTATCAGATTGTTTAGATGATCTTCCTTGAGACACAACATATAGACCTTCAGGTGCTGATTTCTTTTTATTTAGTAAACCTTTTTGTCTGAGCTCAAATTCTTTTGAATATGAAGAGATAACAACTTCTGAGACAGTGAGAGTCTCTCTTCATGTTCCATATTGAAGAGTATGTACAAGAGGTCCATAAGAAGCTGGAAGATTGGAGAGAAGTTGTATAGCTTGGTCTTCATCGGTAATGTTGACCTTCAAACTTTCTAAGTCTGATATTAGCTTTAAGAACAAATCCACATTCTCTTCTATTGATTTGTCTTCTTCCATTTGGTAACAGGAGAAATGCTTCTTCAGGTAAATCATGTTAGGAAGACACTTGATATAACTTACATGGTGTGTTTATTGTTCTAGCAGAATATGAATATCCTAAACAATTAAATATCAAATTAACCCTAATCTTAACACGCAAATAATACTCTTGGCAAGAGATATCATGTGTAGTACTTAGGGATCGAATCCACAAAGAGCTGGCACACAATAGATTTCTTATTTCTAAAGACTAAGTTAGGTGAATATATATTATATATATTAGTAGCAAACAATCAGTTTAAGGAAATATTTCTTATTACGAGTATAGATGCAATATGAAAATATGGTAATAACGTAAATATGGAAATATGCTATTAAACTAACTAGATGAAAATGTAAGTATGCTAGACCTCGGCTTTCAAGCTTAATGGATTATAGGGAATATGAAGCACGGAAATGTAAATATTCTAGAACTCAAATATTAACTATTATGACCATTTTAACTCCAACTCTCGTATGCGAGCAAAATGAAAGACCATTGATCGACGGTTAAAGCATGATGTCGATCGACGGTGAAATCAGAAGTACGTGTGAACGAGATTTGATAAGTTCACCAAGCTAATTAGATTAGCTCTCGCATGCGCCTAACAACCTAGTTTAATGAAGTTGGCACAAAACCTACTTTTGTGGTCGTCCATGTCCTACTTTCGAGATCCTAGTTAGCTACTCTAAAATGCAAGCGTTAAGCACAACTCAGTTGATGGATATTAACTTAGCCTAGCAATCATACTCTTGGGATAATCCATGATTTCTATCATTCAACCCTAAATCTAGTTGATAACTACTGAGACATAATCAAAGCAAGAACAATAGTCTGAATATAATTCATATATAAAATACTAGGGTTCCAATACAAATCTCCCTTAAAGAGTTATGAATCTTCTCCCCTAAACTATAATAGATAACTAAACTCTCTCTTCCAGCTCTCCTCTCTTTCTGTTCTCTATAAAGCATAAATATAAAACCCTAAAATCTAGGTCAAAACTCGTCCAAAGCATCTTCGTCATTTTTCTCTAACTTGGGCTTGAGATCGACTGTCTGTGATTTGGATGTCGATCGATGGCAAAGGTGCAGCATCTATCGACATTGGTCTTGTAACATTGGTCGACGCCAAGGTGGTGTCGTCGATCGACGACTGTCTTTTACTTCGACTCTCTAACTGATCAGCTACGGATTCTTCTTCCCTAAACGCTCCAATAACTCCAAGTATCTCCATATATCTCCAAAATGTGGACCTGTAAAGAACCTAACACATAGTCTAGACATACATAATAGACCCTAAACAGAGCCTAAAACATGACGTAAAACTGGTAATAAATAGGCTATATCAATTCTCCCAGACTTAACCTTTTGCTTGTCCTCAAGCAAACAAAGTTTGTGAAAGAGGTTTTGAAAAGCAAAGATTAACATAATTTCTAAGTATAATCTCACCGTACTTTGGTACAACCACATCCTATCAAGTCAATCACAGAGAAAATTTATATACCCTATCCTAGTATAGCAGCCAAATCCATTCTACCAACAACTTAGCAAATACTAGCTTGAATCACCCCTCTTTTGATTTCATTTCTTTGCATAAAATATAATTGCAGGCTTTACCCTGGGAGTATCAATTAAAAGACATATGGAATCTTACCCCTGAAAGTATCTGAGCACACATGCAGCCTTCTCTGATCTCTTTCCTCTCTTTCTTCTCACTTCTCTCAGTTAGTGTCTCCCTTCTTTTGAGGGTATCATTTTTTTAATTGACTAAGATATTTGGATAGACTTCCATGAATCAAGCTCTAATGATTTTTGCCACTAGATCATGTTTACTTCTTTTTGACCTTTATTTCTTTATCGAATCATATGAATCAAGCTTTAATGGTTATAGCCATCAAATCCTGTTCGACTCCTTTTTTAATTTGTAGGGGAGAAAGAGGGAATCAGAAGCACAAAGAATTTTACTTTGTAGAAGGAATCCGATCCAGTGTATACCAAATCCCAAAACAAGCAATTAATGTCATGATTAGTGTTGGAAATCAGCTTCGGTTCCTTCAAACTTTCTAAGCAAGTGTGATATAGTGGCATGATGATCCAATTTGGTATCTCTAGTAATCTCTACAAACAACCTTCTAAGAATGGTGCGTCTACAATTGTTAGTGAATAATAAATCTTGATCATAAGTCCCTTCTAGACTCAATAAAAACTTTGAAAAACTTATATAAATATAGAAATAAAACTAAAAAACAGATAAATAGCATTATCGAACCTCCCCAGACTTAAATTACACTTTCCCTAGTGTAATCCATCCGAATTGGTTAGGAAAAATCAAATCATAAATAAATAGTGTAGTAGAAAACTTGATACCTCTCTTTGTAAGAGAGTGTCGATCGATGGTAGGCGGGTGTTGTCGATCGATGGTCGCGATAAATTGTCGACTGATGGTGCCTTTGTGGTGTTGATCGATGGTGGAATCAAACAGTCTGCAAAAATAAAGTAAAACTCAAAATAAATAGTAGTATAAGTAAAAACCAAATAAAAACTTACTAAACAGTGGGTTGCCTCCCACTCAGCGCTTGGTTATAGTCTTAAGCTCAACGTTCTGAACTTTCTTACTAGAATGGAGGTGGATCAACACTTGGAAAACAAGTGTCTACATCTTATTTGATCTTATGAAACCATGTACCAATGAAGATTCTCATTGCCTCATCTCCTATGGCTTTCTCATTCTTTATAATCTCCTTAGCAACCTCCACTGAATGCATTCTCCTTTGTAGATTCTCAATATTGCACGATAGCATTCTAATTCTAGCAGCTGTAATCTCTGATATATCCTCCAATTATTGAAAAATATCTTCCTTCATCAGGCTCCGAGAGAAAGCAATCTCATTGAACATGTCTTCTAATTTTTTTTGGCTGCGGACTTCTGTTTGTCGAACTCGGTATTGATCGATGGCATGATGCTGCCGTCGATCGATGTCACTCTGTATGCTCCAATCGTATGCTATATTTGAACAGTATCCAAATCTTGCTTCATCTCATCCATGCATGTAGTCAAACCGTTGAGGCACTTGTCTATTGGATAGTAGACATCATCAAGCCTCTTATAGAAATCATCCAGTGACATCTCTTTAACTTTGTAGATCTCATGCACAATATCATCAATATCTGCTCTGCTATATGTCCTTTGTTTCTGCATAGATATAGCGATCTGTGCTGCATGTTCTGGTAAACACATGTAGCTCTTCTCAAACATAGTAGCTCTCTCTAAAACTGTTTTGATGTCCGCTTCTTTCACATTCACGACTCTTCCGTCTATAGCTCGTACATTACCATTCTCGTCTCTTTGGATGCCATATTCATCTTTCTTTTCCCAATGGAAAATTCTTCGGCCATCAGCATCATATGCTCTCATTCCATGCTCTATACAACCGTCAATCAATAGTGGGTTTATCCAATCGATTGATCGTGGACTTCCTGAAGCATTGAGATTAGAAGTACAAAACTGGTTTACACCTGGAAAGGTGGTGTCGATCGATGCGTTCTGGTTGTCGTCGATCGATCTAGAATATTTGGAAGTGCATAGATCATTATGGGTCGGCTCGTTCTTTTGCTTATCACTGTCGATCGATGCTGGTACCTGTGCGTCGATCGATGGTTGTTGTTGTCGTCCAAATAAATTGCATGATCCATTAGCCATAACAAGGACTTCTGCTACATCTTCCTCAGGTATATGTAGAATTCTTCCATAAAGAGCCCGTGCACATCCTTCTGTGTCTCTGAAAATTCCAAACTCATCTGGTCTAGGATAACCAACATCTATATCTTCTGCTCCAAGTTCTTGTTCTCGTTTGCGTCTGACATCGTGCAATGGAAATGAGATGCCATCGATCGATGCTCGATTATCCAATTTCTCATTCATTACCCAACCATCTTTCTCCAGTGCTTCACGATACTCAATCAGCTCTTCCTCTCTGTAATATGCATCGTATTCTTCGTAAGTTTCACTGTATCCTTGGTATGCCTGATCTGTGTCGGTCGATGGTGTATGGTGAACGTTGATTGATGCCCGATAATCAAACTGTTGCCTAAAAAGGTTCCAAGCTCCATTAGCCATCGCAAGTATATCTGCCACATCTTCCCTCGTGACATGTAGAATTCCGCCATCCATATCTCATATGTGACCATCTGGATCTCTCATAATATTGAACTCATCTGGTTGTAGATAACCATATTCGTTCTCATGTTCTGCAGCTGAATTGAACTCAGACTCTAAGTTAATACCAATGTCAATCGATGGTGATTAGGTACCAATCGATGTCGATTTCCCGAGTTGATGGAAAACATGAAAAACACCAGCCTCATCCATGGCAATACCTCGGTATTCGATTATCTCTTCTTCTCGGTAATCTTCGTCGTACTCGAGGTAGGCTGGGTTGTAATCGAGATCTAAAGGTGAGTTTCGATAACAAGAGGTGGGTGTTGACCGATTTTTGAACTGCAAGCTGTTTGATTGGTTGTCTGGGTTGGGTATCGATGGATGCTCCATCTTCCTATTCCTCATTGAACTCATAATCGCATAAGCATGTGGCCAAAAGCTCTGCATCATTACACAATTCGATCAGAGTAGCTTTGTTATTATTCTTAACAGGCTCATAAAAAATATTTTGATAAATTAAAGATATATACAACATGTTTAACTTCATATCGCAGATAACTCCCACAGTGGCCATGAATGCCCTCCCGAGTAGTACTGAAGAGTTCCAATCTATCCTTGTGTCCATCACATGGAAGTCGACTGGGACTAGAATGTTGTTAATCTGCACTGGAACATCTTTTACCATCCCTCATGAGTTCACTCTTTAGCAGTCTACAAATGTGAAAAAATTATTGGATGGCTCCACTTTTCAGGTTCAACTCCTCTGCCATAGTCCTTGGCATAATGCTCACTGATGATCCAATATCATATAGAGGGTATTGGGATATTTTTTGCCATTGATGAAGCATGGAACCAAAAAAATTCTAAGATCAGTTTTATTCCTCAGACAAGTCCTCTGCTTCATCTTATCTCTAAGATGATTGAACATGATTTTTATATCATCTTTTATCTCCCTTGTTTCTCTGAAAAATTTCCATAATCTGTGAGTATAATAATCTTCATCAAAAGAAATATCTAGAGGAATTTTGAAAACTCTTTTATCAAAGATATCCATCTCTTTTCATTGGTTTCTGTGCATTGATGTTTGGGGATTTTTTCCTTCCTCTTACAGTGTCCCTCATTTTCTCTATCAAGATCCATAGCTTCAGATGTGTTTGTATTCTGTTCTGAAACCGTCACAGTTGCACACACAATCAAGCTCGCATTGATGTTCGGCAGTTGAACTTGTTTCTTCATATGTCGATCGATGTTTAGGTCGCACTGTCGATCGATACCTCTATCACTTTGTCGGTCGGTGCTCTGAACTCTATGTCGATCAACGTTAGTCGATTCAAACAAAGCCACTGATACTACATGATTCTTGTCGATCGGTGGTCATTGCTTGGTGTCGATCGACCCCAATGAGAACTATCGAATGACACAAAACTTTCCACACGAAAATTTCCTTCTTGGAGCTTCTCTCTCTTAACTTCATGCCAAAAATCATCATCAATCAATGCATTGACGTGGTGCTTCTTTCCAACCTTCATTTTTTCCTTGATCAGGCTCTCATGCCTCCTAATGCTTTCACTTGTTTGCATCACTTGATTCTCCAACTTCTTCACATGGGTGCTGAGGTTTTCGAACTTGGTATTGAGGTTGAAGTACAAACCATCTACCTTTCCATTGAAGTCCACTGTCATCTTCTGTAGTCCCTCTAAAACTCTGTTAACCGTTGCTTTGATCTTGCTTTCCTGAGCTTCTAGAGGAGGAATCTGGTAGTAAGAAGATCCATAAGTCATGTTGTTGAAGGGTTTTCGATGTGATCCCTAATTACAATTACTCCTTTGACCACTCCCATAGGGGTTCATGTTGAAACTTGGATTCCCTTGTCTATGGAAACCATTCCCATCTATGTAGTTCACATCCCCCTCGTCAGTCTCATCCTCTCAAGACTCTATTGCTTCTACTTCTGCAAAAGTAACCTGTTTCTTAAGAAATTTCTGAACACTATCCAATTTTTCCTTAACCTCTTCAATCTACTCCTTTTTCATAGCTGGAGTTGATTTCCTTTTCTCAAAATCTGTGTTCTTGGTACTGCTGTTGGATGCCAGATTCTCAATCAATCTCTTAGCTTCTTCATGACTCATAGTGCTGAAATTTCACTCACTAGCTGTGTCCAAAGCCATATGATACTGTAATCCAATACCTCTAAAGAAAGTTCTAAGAAGCTGCACTTCGTTGAACCCGTGATGTGGACAATATCTCTGGTATGATTTGAATACGATCCAGGAGTTTCTGAAAGACTCTGAAGGTTCTTGTGAAAAAGTAGCAATCTTGCTCCTCAGATCTTCTGCTCTCGCGTCATCAAAGAAGCTACGCAAGAAAGCGTTCTTTATGTCAGTCCAGGATATCAGAGATCATGGTGGTTTCTGCTTAAACCAATATGAAGCTTCTCCAACAAGTGAGTACTTGAAGAGCTTACAAAAGAGATAGTCCTCATGGACTCTATTGGCTTTAATAGCAGTCACTAGATCCTCAAATTGCTCCAGATGATCAAAAGGGTGCTCATGTCGCAACCCATGGTAAGCGTCTACGCTACAAGTTCGAAGAAAGCGGGCTTGATCTCAAAATCGTTTCTCTGAAAAGCTGGATAGCGAATGACGGATTTGTTGGCGTGGAACTAGTCTGGACGGTTGTAGTAAGCCAGTGTTCTCAGAGCAGCTTGGGCATTAGCTTCTGGTTGAGCTACTGCAGCGTCTGCTTCTGCTTCCGTATCAGGGATTACATTCCCCTGATCGTCTATCTTATAACCTGCTGCATTACACAGATGACCGTTGAGTTCATGCATGTCTCAATTCTCATTCTGAACTAATACTAAATTTGCAGCCATCTGAACTCGTCTCCTACTGTCGATCGATGCGGGTAAGTTGTTGTCGATCGATGTGGTGTGATCACTGTCGGTCGATGGTCGAGTTCTGATGTCGGTCGATGCTATCTGTAAAGAAGTGTCAGTCGACGCTATGTAGGTGTTGTCGATCGGTTCTTGTAGTCTTTCTTTGTGGATCGTACGTTCGAGTTTCTCTAGGTGTGAGAATAGTAGTTCTTGTCCTTTATTGCTCTTGGTACTCTTTTGCATGTACCTGTGGGAACCGAAATTCGCACAGTCGATTTTTGTTGAATTAGGAACGCAAGTTAAACCCTTGTTTCCCAGAGATCCCAGATATCTACTAAACCACACGCCAATCAAACAGAATACGAAGTAAATACGGAAAACAAAGTAAGAATCGAAAAGAGAGCAAATAAATGCCTTATTCCGAATTTGCGTATGTGCGTTTACAACATGATAAGAGCCTAGGCTATGAGAGCTGTCGGCGAGATCCCTAGTTCTAATAACCTAAGACTGCAAAACCTTAGTTGAGTCGCAGCTCGAATAACAAAAATGGAAAGTTGCCTAAATGCTGTAAGGGCTAAGCTATGTTTGCTCTGAGTGGAGATTTTCGTGTCTCTTCTGGATCATCACCCTCGAAATAACAACATGATTTTTAGATGCTGATTTCGAGAATACCGTTTTTGACCCCAACAATTAGTCCCCCAACTCGCAAGTTTCGGGCTCGATTCTTGCGGGCGAGTGAGGGTGTTTAATCGGAATCCGGGGTAAAAAATATTTTTTTCTCGAAAAGTTTTTTCTGATTATTTTAATGCAGAAAATCTTTCAGCTTTTTTTCCTATAAATATAGCCTCCCATTTCTCATTTTCTCCACACACTTTCTAGAAAGATTTTTTTCTTTGACGAAATGTCTTCTTCCAGCAACCTTCAGAGGAGTGATGATGTCAAAATGGGAAACGCTGCTGGTGCGAATCCGTTGGATCATCCTACCGCGGGAGCCATCCCAGCTCATATTACGGACTTCCTCACTTTTCAGGATGAGTTGGCTCGTAGCGAGGCCGAGGAGACAGTGAACCCTGCACGTATTACGCCTCCGAGATCTGTAGCTCTAGTGGATACCTCGGCCTCGGAGGTTCCCCCAGTGGGCGATGTTGTTCCTACCGGAGAGGAGGCTACCGCGCATGCGTCGGCATCCGAAGTTCAACCGTCGGGTTCCTCTACGACCCTGGTTCAGGTTGTCGATGCAGAACCGGTTCAGGAATCGATACAGAGCCGGTTCAGGAATCAATACCTCCTAACCCAGTCAAGAGGACCATTGTCTTGCGGTTGTCTGCGCCTAGCATGGTCCCCGCTCCTACGACGAAGGGTCGTAAGAGAGCTTGCGTTAACCCAGACGCGTCCAAGAATAGGAGATGCACCAAGGAGCCTGAAGCTGACTCTCTGCCCGCGACGGTTTCCAGACATCGTGCTAAGGTATAGTTTAGAAACACCTTTTTCCTCTTTCGTCCCTTTTCCTTTCTGTGCGTCGACTGATTATTTTTTCCCAGTTTGTCTTGTTGATCGATGGGATGATCAGTGAGTGCGGTTCGAATGCCGGCCGTCTTGCTAAGGAGTTGGCGGAGTCGCGAGAAAAATTGTTTCAGTGTGAAGGGAGGTTGACGTTTATCGAAGATGCCCATTCCCATGAGATAGCCCGCTTCAAGTCTCGGATCGGCGAGTTGGAGCGGGATCTTGGGAAGACTGCTAGCTCGTTGCTTAAAGCAAAAGAGGCGAAGATTGCTAAGTCTTCGGAACTGAGCTGACTAAAGCGTAAGATCAAGAGTGAGGAGGAGGAGTCGGTTCGTCCAATCGACAAGGCCCGAGAGATTGTTCGTGTCGAGCTTCAGACCCGTCTGGCTAGATCGCTGACTTCCTTGACTCGTTGGCGGCTGTCCACGTTAGGGACTTGGCCCTGTCGAGCATCAAGGGAGGGATGCAGCAGGTTCGGTTGCTTAATGGTGATGCGCCTCCGTCTCCACGAACTGAGAATGCGAAGCTTTCTGCTCGCAGAGCAGAGTTAGCGGACGCGGAAGGGGACTTTGACCTGATCCTCGCAAGCCTGAAATCCGAATGTATCTTTCCTCACTGCTTGGACGGTGCCGTCGGTCAGGGTACTACAACCCAGGAAGGTGCATGCGAGGCGGTTCCAAATGCAGAGGGGATGACTGGTTAAATTGAGGCTTTGCGTGTGGAGGACGACTGAGTTTGCAGTCTCTTATGAGACTTTGTTATTCTAATGTTACATGTTTGTGTTTTGATCCGGCCGAGTGTGGTCGTACTTTGATCTCGGGACTGGCTGCTTTTGGCTTTGAATCCCAGTTGCTTCTGCGATCCCTTTAAATGAACTCTTTCCTTGTTTCGTAAGGTTTTATCGAGTATCGTTATGGGCAAATAAATTTGGGCTTTTAAGTATAGAGGAGAGGATACGAGTTGTCATGTCGCTCTCAACTCTTTTGATGATCGTCCTATTCGTTGTTCGTTTGGGGTGTTTGAAAATTTTCCAAGGTTCCGAGAGCGATTAGATATGGGCGAAGAGACATGCTTTTAGGATCTAGTATCTTTTTGATATCATGCCTTGAGACGTTAGAGACCAGTGTGCTGGGTTTAGGGCAAGACCTAGGTCTAATCGCCGTTAGAGGGGGTGCGGTGACTACTCTGATTTACGTTTACCGTATTGTGTTCGACCAGATTTCGTCCCACTTTAGAGTTTGCGATACGTTCTCGGCTTAGGTGACTTGTATGGTAGGAATCGAGCATCTCTTCGGGGACAATTTTTAAGCCTCCCGAAAGTGCTGGCCAAAATTTTTGGATTTCTTTTATAGCGCTATTACCCTTGTGTCGGGTGTTTGAGAGCTATCTTGATGAGATGGCTTAGTCTGTTTAGAACATTTAAGAGTTTGTTGTGATCAGCAACAAACTTATTGGTGGATATTACCGGTTTTGATTCTACGCGAAGGATACATGTTAAGAAGGTGTGCGTGTTTTATAGTCGTAGATAGACTGTTTTTTTTTGGCTTGAGTGTTTAGAGAAAGGAGTCCTTCGAGCGTTGGTGACGTCTCACTATGTCGAAGGTTGAATTTCTAGTCGATTTTGTGGGAGTTTTTTCGAAAAAGTTCTGAAAAAGATTGAATCCGGAAGTGAATAGTTTTGAGTTTTTCGGGAGTATACGAGTACACGTATACGTACCCACTCCCCCCCCTTTTTTTAATGAGGGGGACAGCTGGGCTCGTCTTGCGACGAACTTCCTACATAGCATTTTTGGGGATCAAGCCGTCTCATAGTTCGGTGCTAAGCATTGTTCTAGTGGTAGTATATCTTGAGGTGCATCGCATTCCAAGTTCTCGGAATTTTGATATCTTGCATATTCGTGATTTCGTATGAGCTCGGTCGGACGACCTTTATTACTTTGTAGGGTCCTTCCCAGTTTGCTCCGAGTTTTCCAGAGTTTCATTCAGCGGTGTTCTGGAATACTTTTCGAAGGAATAGGTCGCCTTCTTTGAGTCTTCGGCTTCGTACGTTAGCGTTATAGTACTTTGCAGCCGCCTGCTGATAATTTTGGATTCGTATAAGGGCCTGATCCCGGCGATCGTTGATCAGGTCGAGCTCGTCGAGCATCATCATATTGTTTGACTCTTCTCGTTCTGGGAGTAACCTTCTGCGCACTCCGCGAAACTTGACCTCCGCTGGAATAATGCACTCTGCTCCGTATATGAGGGCGAACGGGGTTTCTCCTGTTGTATGTCTCGGAGTTGTGCGATGTGACCATAGGACTCCTTCAAGTTCATCGGCCCATCTCCCCTTCTTGGCGTCTAAACATTTCTTGAGTCCATCAAGGATGGTTTTATTTGTAGTTTCTGCCTGGCAATTACATTGTGGGTATCTAGAGGTTGACTTTCTTAGACGAATCTTCCATTTTTCGCAGAAGGCCTCAAATATAGTTGAAATGAATTGAGACCCATTGTCTATTATGATTTCGTACGAGACTCCGTGCCTTCAAACTATATTTTTCCATACAAAACTTTTGACTTGAGTGTCCGTAATGCTTGCGTAGAAATCTGCTTCCACCCACTTTGAGAAGAAATCCGTCAAGACTAGCAAGAACCTTTTTTGTTTCGACCTATGCATGGGCCCGACTATTTCCATCGCCCATCGCATGAATGGGTATGGTGCCGAGATTGATGAGAGTACCTCTGCTGGTTGAAGAATAGTTGGGGCATGCCTTTGGCATTTTTTCGCATTTCCGCGCAAAGTCTTCGTTGTCTTTGATCATAGTTGGCCAGTAATGTCCGTGGCGTTTTATTTTGACCGCGAGAGATCCTTTGCCAGAGTGATTTCAACAGGAACCAGAATGGAATTCTTCCATTATCTTTCGTGTCATTTCTCCTTCTACGTAGGTCATGAGTGGCCCTAAGAATCTCCACTTGTATCGCACGGCTTGGATTTTAATCTTTCGAGCAACCCATTTTTCTGCCGGGAGATCTCCGTTGGCGATATACGCAAGGATTGCCGTTGTCCAAGGTTCGTTGAATCCGTATTCTATCGGCCTAGATCCTTGCATGGTTTGGTCATTGACTTTGCCAGTATCACTGTCAGGAGAGTCGATTAGGTTTATGACAACGGGTGGTCGGATGCTGAATGTTCTATGAATTCTACGGGAATCACCCTGCTTAAACCTGGGTCCGAACTGGATGCTAGGGCGGCTAGGGCGTCGTCCTGAGCGTTTTCGGCACTCCAACCCGAGTGAGCGCAAACTGGTCGAAGCTTTGAGATACTTCTTGAACGAGTTGTAAGTAGGGTCCATCCTTTCGTCTCTTGCTTCGTACTCCCCGCTGTATTGGCTGTCCACGAGTTGGGATTCACAATAGGCGTGAATGTTGCGTATTTTCAAGCCGTGTGCCAATCTTAACCCTGCGATCAGGGCTTCGTATTCAGCCTCGTTGTTTGAGGCGTTGAAGATTAGTCGAAATGATTGTTCCAGTATTTCCCTTGTTGGTGACACGAGTCGGATTCCTATCCCAGAACCTTGCTTGAATGAGGATCCGTCGACGTGGAGGGTCTAGTTCAAGTCGGGTTCTCGGCTAGACATGCACCCCACAGGGATTTCTACTAAGAAATCAGCGAGTACTTGTGATTTTGCGCAGGTTTTCGCTCAATACTCAATGTCGTATTCGCTTAGTTTGATCGCTCATTTTGCCAATCTTCCAGATTGGCTGGGACTGTGCAAGATAGCCCGTAGTGGGAATGATGTGAGTACTGCGATTGTATGAGACTTGAAGTACGACCTTAGCTTTCGTGCTGACATTACTACCGGAAATGCAAGTTTTTCCATCCTTGGATAGCGCGTCTCTGCGTCAAGCAGAGTTTTACTCACGTAGAAAATGGGCTTTTGCTCGCTGCGTTCTTCTCGGATAAGGACGCTTCTTACTGCCGTGGTTGATACGGCGAAGGACAGGAAGAGCGGTTCTCCTTCTACAGGTTTCTCGAGTACCGGGGGAGTGGCTAAGTAATGCTTCAACTGTTGTAAAGCCTTTTCGCATTCCTTGGTCCATTCGAATTTCTTGTTCCCCGTCAGAGTGTTGTAGAAGGGCAAACATTTGTTTGTAGATCGTGAATTGAACCTGTTTAACGCTGCTACCCTGCCAATCAATCTGTGTACCTCCCGTTTCTTTTTTGGGGAAGCCATTTCGATCAGCGCGGTAATCTGTTTCGGGTTGGCTTCGATCCCATGTTAGGTAATGAGGTAACCTAGGAATTCTCCCGACGCCACTGCGAACCTGCATTTTGCAGGATTTAGTTTCATATTGTGGAGTTTTATCCTTTCGAAGCATTCTCGAAAGTGGGCGATATGATCTCTTTCTTCGAGGGATTTTACAAGCATATCGTCGATGTAAACCTCCATTTTTTTCCGAGTTGTTCTGAGAACATTCGGTTGATGAGTCGTTGATAAATTGCGCCAGCATTCTTCAGACCGAACGGCATTACCTTGTAACAGTAAGTACCGCGGTCAGTTATGAATGTGGTCTTTTCTTGATCGTCGGGATTCATTCTAATCTGATTATACCCAGAGAAGGCGTCCATAAAGGACAGGAGTTTGTTCCTTGCGGTTGCTTCGACCAAGCGGTCGATGTGTGGCGGTGGGAAGCTATCCTTCGGGCATGCTTTATTGAGATTGGTGAAATCGACGCAGACTCTCCATTTCCCGTTCTTCTTTTTGATGACTACCGGGTTAGCAAGCCAATCGGGATACCTGACCTCTGTTATGGACCCGACTTTGAGGAGTTTTTCGACCTCTAAGTTGACCACTTCGGCGCATTATGGCCCCAATTTTTGTTTAACGGGCTTGAAAGTCGGGTCAACGTTGAGTTTGTGACATGTGACGTTGATGTTGATCCCTGGCATATCTTCAGCGGTCCATGCGAATGTGTGCAAGTTTTCCATTTGACAAGCTATGAGCTCAATTTTCAGAGACTCGCTCAGGTTCGCACCAATCTCTACACAACGATTTGGGAACGCTTCGTCTAGACATACCGAGACGACGGGCTCACAAGTTGGTTCTCGTTTCCAATTCAAATCTTCAGCTGCTCGTGACTGCCAAAAGACTTCAGTATCGTCTTGTTCTGGCGTGTTGTCGGATTCAGCCAAAAGACTTTAGTATCGTCTTGTTCTGCTTGTTCTCGTTTCCTTTTCTTTATAAGTGGAAACTCAGTTAACGGATTCCTCCGCTTTGAATCTGCAGCGAAGCAAACTCGCGAGATCCTACATCTCCCCATATTGTCTCGATTCCGCGCGGGGTTGAGAACATGCACATATGGTACGTCGACGGGATTTCTTGCATCGAGTTCAGCCATGGGGTCCCTACGATTGCGTTGTAGGATATGGGTCGATTGATGACTAGGAATTCCACAACTTTCGACACACCCCTGGCTTCTACCGAGAGGTTAACCGTGCCAAGAGTCATGGTAGCTTCCCCCGAAAGCCCTACTATTGGGTTTGGATCTGCTGCGATTTTAGATAAGTCGACCTTCATTTGTTCGAGAGTGTCTTTAAAGGCGACGTTTGCCGAACTTCCGGTGTCGACTAATATCCTTGCGACATCGATATCCTGGATTGTTAGCTCAATGACAAGGAGATCATTGAGAGGTTTGACCTGGTTGGTCGTTGCTCTTTTCTCGAAAGAGATGACACAGTTGTTCGTTTCGTCGGGCATCCTATGTCTCGAGCGTTTGGTGGTTTTTGAGTTAGATAATCCGAGATCCCCCTCCTTCTAGCGCCAAACTATGGGAACCGAAATTCGCACTGTCTATTTCCGTTGGATTAGGAACGCAGGGTAACCCTAGTTTCCTAGAGGTCCCGGATATCTGCTAAACCACACGCCAGTCAACCAGAATACGAAGTAAATACGAAAAACAAAGTAGAATCGAAAAGAGAGCAAATAAATGTCTTATTCCGAATTTACGTATGAGAGTTTACAACATGATAGGATCCTAGGGTATGAGAGTTGTCAGCGAGATCCCTAGTTCTAATAACATAAGACTGCAAAACTCTAGTTGAGTCGCAGCTCGAATAACAAAAACGGAAAGTTGCCTAAATGCTCTAAGTGCTAAGCTATGTTTGCTCTGAGTGGAGATTTTCGTGTCTCTTCTGCATCATCACCCTCGAAGTCCTTATATACTCCTCTAGAGGCGGTTTGCTCTTTCCCCTTCAGCCCTTGGTCGAATTTATCGCTTCGCAGAAATATTCTTTTTTTTTCCTCGATCTTCATGATTATCTTCGAAAACTTAACATTTATCCTTCGATCTTGACATTTATTCCTTTGAACTTAAAATTTATCCTTTCCTTTAAAATAAAAGATAAACCGTGGGTCACAAAGTTTGGGTTTGATTTGAATAAAATCGCGCCTTTAGCCGAGATTTAGACCTCGTCGTGCCGTTTTCCGACTTCGGCTTTTCTACAATTTTATCTAAATAACATTGCTAATACGACGTTTTCCGAGAGTTAGGATCTTTCGTATGAAGCGTGTGACTCTAGGTTTTTAGTTAACCGTTATCATCTCATACGATCAACTCGATCCTTTCTCGAGAAAACAAGTTCTTTCGGTAAGGTTCCAATGTCAATCCCGATCGAGACGGAACAAAGATAAGTTCAACCAAGTATCGAAAGAGGGATTTTAACGAGGATGATGTGAAAATGGATTGATTTGATCCGACTTGCCGAATGAACGGGTCAGATTGCTCGTGTCATCTAACTTTCCCTTTTGACGAGTTGGCCGTGTTGTGCATACCAATTCACCTGTACGGCGAGTTGGCCTTATTTAACTCACCGTACGGGCGAGTTCGTCGTTTCATGCCATCCAACTCGCCCGTATGGCGATTTGTTTGGTCTGTTCCGTCCAACTCGCACGTATGGCGCGTTGGTCGATCCGTGCTGACCAACTTGCCCATATGGCGAGTTGGTCGGGTCGGGTTTCTTTCTTTCTAGTTTTGGCCTAGAGACTTGCGCTAAGTCAATTTCGAGCTTGAATTCGTATAGGAACACGATTTTTAGATGCTTATTTCGAGAATACCGTTTTTGACCCCAACAATACCTCAAAAAACAAAGAAAAATAAAAGTTTAGTAACTTTAAGAGTAAAAACAAACCTAGACTAAATCCTAGAAATTAAATCTAATGGCGATCAATGTTCCCCGGCAATGGCGCCAAATTTGACATGGTGTGTGTATTGTTCATCAGAGTATGAATATCCTAAACAATTAACTATCAAATTAACCCTGATCTTAACACACAAATAATACTCTTCCCAAAAGAATCAGGTTTAGTACTTAGGGATTGAATCCACAAAGAGCAATGACACACAATAGATTTCTTATTTTTAAACACTAAGCTATGTGAATATATATATTAGTAGCAAACAATCAGTTTAAGGAATATTCATTATTATGAGGTATAGATGCAATATGGAAATATGATAATAATGTAAATATATAAATATGCTATTAAACAAACTATATGCAAATGTAAGTATACTAGACCTAGGGTTTCAAGCTTAATGGATTATAGGGAATACGAAGCACGAAAATGTAAATATTTTAGAACTCAAATATTAACTATTCTAACCCTTTTAACTCTAACTCTCGTATGAGAGCAAAATGAAAGACCATTGATCAACGGCTAAGGTCTGATGTCGATCAATGGTGAAATCAGAAGGAAGTGTGAACGATATTTAATAAGTTCACCAAGATAATTAGACCAGCTCTCGCATGCGCCTAACAACCTAGTTCAATGGAGTTTATTCCGGCACAAAACCTTCTTTTGTAGTCGTCCATGTCCTACTTTCGAGATCCTAGTTAGCTACTCTAGAATGCAAGCATTAAGCACATATTAATTGATGGATATTAACTTAACCTAGCAATCCAACTTCTGAGCTAAACCATGATTGCTATCATTCAACCCTAAATCTAGTTGATAACTACTCAGACATAATCAAAGCAAGAACAATAGTCTGAATATAATGCATAGATAAAATATTGGGGTTCCAATACAAATATCCCTTAAGGAGTTATGAATCTTTTCCCCTAAAACTATAATAGATAACTAAACTCTCTCTTCCATCTCTCCTCTCTTTCTATTATCTGTAAAGCATAAATAAAAAACCCTAAAATCTAGGTCCAAATTCTTCCAGGGCATCTTCATCATTTGTCTCTAACTTGGGCTTGAGATCGCTGTCTGTGATTTGGCTGTCGATCGATGGCAAGTGTGCAGAATCGATCGACCTTGGTCTTGTAACATCGGTCGATGCCAAGGTAGTGTCATCGATCGACGATTGTCTTGTACTTCGACTCTCTAACTGATCAGCTACAGATTCCTCTCCCCTAAATGCTCCCAAAGCTCCAAGTATCTCCATATATCTCCAAAACGTACATGGACTTGTAAAGACCCTAAAAAATAGTCTATACGTACATAATAGACCCTAAACAGAGCCTATAACATTGCCTAAAACTGATAATAAATAGGCTATACCACTAATATAACTTCTACAGAGACTTCCACATGCAAAGAGCAGTTTGCTTGTGCGTGACTTTCCTCAAGATGGAATCACTTAAGTAGGTACCAAGTAGGCTTCTTACTCGTAAGTTTTTCTCATCTTTCTTTAGATCAATAATTAGGTCCTAATCTTCTACTTGTTTTTCTGAGGTGGTGTAGATTTTGAAACCATCAACTATTACAGCCAGAAGACCTTGGATCTTAATCTGTTTGAACTTTCACATACCGAAGTCTCCTTTTCCGTCAAACTTCTCCATCTCAAACCTCCCGAGAGTAGGTTCCATCTTGGACCTTCGAGATATTGAGATAAACTGGAAAAAAAACAATGCACAAGCAACAATCACCACAACACAAGAAAAAACCTCAATCACAATGATCGCAATACTCGCAATCACAAATAAGACCTCTATATCCCTTCGTTATCATATATGATCTAACTCTTAGCCTTAGCACCAAACCTTGTTCTCTGATACCACTTATAGATTTTTAAAGATCGATTAACTAGAACTTAGGTTGCTTAAGCTTGTGATTTACTTCGATTCAGTTTTGGTTTCAGGTTTGTACGAAATCAGTGCAAGAAACTCAAATGCACAAGAAATTGTTTGCTTGGTGTTCGTTGATCTACTCGTGGGGAGGGATTCAGTATACCTCAACTGATTCACTATCTCTTCTAATCAATAACCTTGATATCGCAACAATGGTGGGCTCAAAAATACAGAGATAATACAATAGATTCTCACTCACTTATCGTATCCCCTAGGAAGACAGAAAGTCACTGCCGGAGTCCTCCGCTATCTCCGCCTTCACAAATCCATCGAGCTTCAAGGTCACGATCTTGAGCTGAGTCTTCGCCTTTCTCTCTCGTTCTTTTTTTTTGATCGGTTTCTCTCTCTTAAAAGTTCCAGCTACGAAAGTAGCGTTTCATTTACCAAGTACTCTTCATAATATTTGGGCTGAGACTTGGGATGTTCTCTTTCGTGCAGGTTTCAGATGGGCCAAGACTGGTGGAGATTTCGATGGGCTAGAAGCAGCACTGCCCACTTCAGGGTTTGGCTGAACTTATGCCCACATACTTGTAAAAGTTGTTTTTAACCGAAAGCATATAATATATTTGTGAGTAAGGAAAACATACGGCTTAGGTCGGAGCACATGAGGACCTTAGGCTTTTTGGTTGTGGCATCTTTGAAGACTCTGAAGAAGACATGCGTGTTTTCTTCTAGGTCAGATGTAGCAAGTGTGATCAGACCAAAAGGTTCAACCCCGCATGTCATATTTGAACCCTTCAAGTTACATAAATCTAATGGTTTTGTTGCATAACTCGCGTCTATTGTCTCGGCCTTCTCTAGACTTCCCACGTTGAATGTCACATCCACATCAACCTGTATTTACGTCTAAATTTTAAATCTCAAACACTAAACGCTAAATTACAATATCTCCATAGCTATATATGTACTTTTGTTGATATGCTATATATCAGCCAATATGGTCACTTTCGGTAAGAATACACTTAGTGCTTTAGAGTAGATTTTTCTTTGAAAAAATCACTTTTTCACTCAAGTTTAAAATGCTTTCTGAAGAATATCAAGTGTAGCCGGTTCATATGTTACCCAAAACCAAGTAAGCTGTAAGGGTGGAAGTCCAAATCTTGATTTTCTACACATTTGTGATTTTGTTTTAAGGAAGGTTCGAATCCAGAAAAGAGTTTTATCACATTCTCAGTTCTCACCTACCACTTAACCACAAACAAGTGAGCTGATAAACAATATACTATGAAAATATAAAAAATACATGAGCTGGGGTGATTCCTTCCACCTCAAAGCGTTGTCCCATCTCCATTTTCTGGTTGTTCATTTGAACATCATTTCCTCTCAATGTTTCAATCTCTTCAATAGGCCAAAACACGAGTTGCTTACCGCTAGAGTCAAGCAAGACTGTAAAACCCCAACCTGGCCGATTAGGCCGCGGTCGAAGCCTCACGTCGCTCGGTTCATATTATGACCGAACCTCTAGATTTTTTGCCCTTATCTATAATTTCGCCTAACAGCGAGGGCTATCTTTAGACCTTAGCTTACGACTACCTTAGTCGATTCCTAGTCTAGATCCTTTCAACTTATACACAGCGGAATATTTTCTATGAACCATTGGTATAAAACCAATCTAATACTTGTCAGGTTGAATTGCCTCAGCCTTGGTTAGTTTGAACAACTACCAACTAGCTCAAAGGTCGATTCTAAACTCAAACAAAGTAATATTGATCCGAGGTTTCATTCCCCTAAACCATTCTACCAGCATCCTAGCCAGATACTAATCTTTCTAAGTATTTGATAAATCATACATTTGCCACATCCACGGAGCTAGTAGCTCATCGGACCTCCATTGACCCAAACTTCACATACTTGTCTACTGGACCCCGATCACTCAATGATCTTACTTATGGCCCTTATCTTTGTTCCTGCATAGACCAACTCCCTTTGGGTACTTAGTCATTCAACCAACCATCCCCACCGACTCAGTGTCCCTTTGAGAAGCCTTAATTGGTTATGGATATGGATATGGCCTATCTCGACTCATGCATCATCCAACAACCCTTTGTCCATCCTATGGACTGACAATGCCCATTAGATCCTAATTCAATCAACCAACCATCCTCACATGACAACCAATTTGACTTGTTCATAACAACCGACAATCAGTAATTAGGTTAGATCCGACACCTTGATCCATCACCTATGGATCAGGTTGTCCGTTATCAACCATGATCAGATCATACACAGCCTTCCTTGAACAATCACACCTTTTCGGTTACGATCCATTCGTACCTCCTCGGTCCCGAATCTTTCGTACCCTTTCAGACTCGAATTCGTACCCTTTTGGTCCCGACCCATTCACACCCTTTCGGTCCGGACCCATTCGCACCCTTTTGGTCCCGACCCGTTTGCATCCCTTGGATCACAATATGTTTGTACCTCTTGGATGACGACACATTCATACCTTTTGGATCACGACACGTTCGTACCTCTTGGATCACGACACGTTCGTATCTCTTGGATCACGACACGTTCGTATGTCCTGAATTTACAAGTCATGGACTGAACCATATGGATCGGACAGAACCACATCCAATGACACTGTTTGGAACATGCACCCTTTGGTCGGTGGCACCCTATGGTCGATGGCACCTTTTGGTCGATGGCACCCTCTAGTCCTCGTACCCTTTGATACTTGCAATCCTTGGAAACACATGCCCTTTGGTTACTTGAACTGTTACATCCTGGGATTCAGACTACAAAAGATTGGACTGAGGTTAGGATGGATCGGCCTTTGTGTATGCGGATGGACTCCATTACCTGGAACATCCATGATGCTAATAACCAGACGCATTTTATCAAGTCTTTATCACCTCACTTCCAGTAATGATAAGATCCATTCATAGATCGTGCATCACTTCCATGGACTTTCCATGAAATTGTATCTCCATCGAACTTCCCCCCTTAAGGCTATATCACTCCTTTGAAAGTGAAGCCGACCCTCTCTCTTCTGTTCCTGGTGATTTGTGTGGTGTTACCAGACTCAGGAGAAAGGTTTGACGTTGATAACAATGATAAAATCCATCAGAAGGTCGTTTCTCACTTCCCCATGATCCTCTCAAAACAGTCTCCATATCGTCTACACATGCATCTCGATATTGGATTATTGAATCCGGCATCTCTCT